>CM075737.1:53660016-53667110 GCA_037974335.1 Prionace glauca | reverse complement strand
TCACGTGCTCACTGTGTCACACCATTCCCCCCCCCCCCCACCACCACTACTTCCCACCCTGCTCCACACACATCCCCCCCCCCCCCCCCCACCACCACTACTTCCCCACCCTGCTCCACACACATCCCCCCCCCCACCACCACTACTTCCCCACCTGCTCCACACACATCCCCCCCCCCCACCCACTACTTCACCCACCCTGCTCCACACACATCCCCCCCCCCCACCACCACTACTTCCCCACCCCGCTCCACACACATCCCCCCCCCCCCCCCACCACCACTACTTCCCCACTTCCCCAACCCCGGCCTCCACCACACACATTCCCCCCCCCCCCCCCACCACCACTACTTCCCCACCCTGCTCCACACACATCCCCCCCCCCCACCACCACTACTCCCACCCTGCTCCACACACATCCCCCCCCCCCCCACCACACTCCCCACCCCCTCCACATCCCCCCCCCCTCCCACCACCACTACTTCCCCACCCTGCTCCACACACATCCCCCCCCCCACCACCACTACTTCCCCACCCTGCTCCACACACATCCCCCCCCCCCACCACCACTACTTCCCCACCCCTGCCTCCACACACATCCCCCCCCCCCACCACCACTACTTCCCCACCCCGCTCCACACACATCCCCCCCCCCCCCCCCACCACCACTACTTCCCACCCCGCTCCACACACATTCCCCCCCCCCCCACCACCACTACTTCCCCCACCCTGCTCCACACACATACCCCCCCCCCACCACCACTACTTCCCCACCTCGCTCCACACACATCCACCCCCCCCCACCACCCTACTTCCCACCCCGCTCCACACACATCCCCCCCCCCCCCCCACCAGGTTGCTCACCATCCTGCAACTGGGTCAAAATCCTGGAAATCCCTCCCTAACAGCACTGTGGGTGCTCCTACACCACAAGGGCTGCAGTGATTCAAGAAGCTAGCTCACCATCATCTTCTCAAGGGCAACTCGGGATGGGCAATAAATGCTGGCCCAGCCAGTGACCCCCACATTCAGTAAATTGAGTTAAAAATAAAAATTGCCCCTTTTAAGGGCAGCAACAAATTCCTTGATTTCTCTCCCCAGAGGAGATCTTCCTGGAGGTATTTCATTTAAAATATCGTTCCTTACATCACGAGCTATTTACAAGGTGAGGTCACGTGCTCACTGTGTCTCATTTTCTCTCAGTTAGTGAATCATTCTGACGTGGTCACACGCTCAACAGCTATTATTAGAATTAACCCTTTACTTGACCATGCAGTGCTACATGACAGACTGCAGCAAGTGCCTCTGAAGGCAGCACGTTAAGCAGAAAAAGGTTGGAGATTCTCTGAACTAACTGCTGACATTCTTTTCCACGTGCAGAGCTCTGTCCTTCTACAAGGTCAGCCAGTGTAAGATGTGTACAAACTGAATAAAGACTTCCATACATTGACTTCTTCACTGTGTTTGAAGCTGCGTTTGAATCTGTTGTTTTTGAAATAGACCCTGTCTGTAGGTCTATCGGATTACATGGAGATGTATTCATGAGGGACTGAGGCCTTGTTGACAATCGCAAAGCTCTGCTGAACACAAACTTGTGACGGATCCTGGGATTTGACTCATCTGGATTTTACCATAGCTTCATGAAGGCAGCATGGTGTCACAGTGGTTAGCGCTGCTGCCTCACAGCGCTCAAGACCCGGGTTCAATTCCGGCCTTGGGTGACTGTCTGTGTGGAGTTTGCACATTCTCCCCGTGTCTGCGTGGGTTTTTTCCTCCAGGTGCTCCGATTCCTCCCACACTTCAAAGATGTGCGGGTTAGGTGGATTGGTCATAGTAAATTGCCTCTTAGTATTCCAAAGATGTGTAGGTTAGGGGGATTAGCTGTGATAAATATGTGGGGTTATGGGGATAGTGTGGGGGAGAGAGAGCATGAGTAAGATACTTTATCAAAGAGTGAGTGGTGACTCAATGGACTGAATGGCCTCTTCTGCCATCCTACGATTCAATGAGCCAGTTCACTTGTGCGTTTTCATGTTTACATGCCAGGCACTTGCGTGGGATTGGTTCACTGGTTGTTGCCATCTTGTTGTGGCTTCTGCTGGCTAAGTTCTCAGCTCCCCCATGTAGACCAGTGATAGGGCACTCATAACCTTCTTGTCAAACACGTGACTAAAACTTAATATTTTCCATTAGTAGCTACAAACGTGCACAGTCAAATGCTTGTTTCATTTTCAGCCCTTGCACAGTCACAGTTACGTGGTGGCGCCAGGCTCTTAATCAGTTCCAGAGTATAAAAGGATAAGCTTGGAAGACGGAAGCTGTATCAGATCTCAAACCAGCACAAGCGTAGAACCATAGAATTCCTACAGTGTTGAAAGGGGGCGTTCGGCCCATTGAGTCTACACCTGACTCTCTGAAAGAGCACCTGACCATAACCCTGCCCATTTAGCATGCCTAATCACCTAACCTACACATCCTGGGACACTAAGGGCAATTTAGCATGTCCAATCCATCTAACCCGCACATCTTTGGGGTGTGGAGGAAACCGGAGCACCTGGAGGAAATCACACAGACACGAGGCAAATGTGTAAACTTCCACAGACAGTGACCCAAGGCTGGAGTTGAATGCGGATCCCTGGCGCCATGAGGCAGCAATGCTAACCACAGTTTTGCACAACTGGCTCATGTTGTGACTCATCTACCCTGAGGCGTGTTAACAGACCATTCACCAGCTCTCTGGATTTGCTGTAGGTTTCTCTGTGTGGTACTAAAATGTATTTCTCGCTCAGCAGGGAACACTTACACTGCAAATGATTGATGTTTTGAGTGTAAATCATTATTTCCTGATGTTTGAACATTGGTAGCACTATACCCAGCACTAACCTTTCACTGACTTACTGCAGTCTGCTGGTGATTTCCCTCTCACCATCCCGCAACACTTGGCACGTGCACAATCCTGTTGTCCGTATGTTGCGAAAGTGGAAACTTCCATTCACAATCTCACTTGCGTCATTTAACTCATTGTGGGAGGTGTAAAACTGTGCTGCATTCCTAAAGGTATCACAGGAAGGAACTTACTGGCCATTCCTGCCAATGGGATTTTCCAATCCTACGAATTTTCTGATGGCGGGGGGGGGTGGATGGAAGCTGTTGGGGGGGGAATGGAAGCTGTTGGGGGGGGATGGAAGCTGTTGGGGGGGAATGGAAGCCTGTTGGGGGGTGGATGGAAGCTGTTGGGGGGGGGATGGAAGCTGTTGGGGGGGGGATGGAAGCTGTTGGGGGGGGGGTGTGGAATGTGAACGACAGGAAACTCTGTTGACAATGGCAGGACCAGAAGACCCCTGCCACCAGCCAATGGCAGGCCAACTCCACTGATTTGAAGCTCACGTGCTCACTGTGTGGAAAATCTTCCAGTGAAATGTGCTTATTAATAAGGAGTTAACATAGAATCCTACAGTGTAGAATGAGGCCATTTAGCCCATTGAATTACCAATGATTCTCTGATAAAGTATCTTACCTAGGCCCTATTCCTGTAACCCCATGTATTTACCTTGCTAATCCCCATCTTACACATTTTTGGACACTATATGGGGCAATTTAGCAAGGCCAATTTACCTAACCTGCACCTCCTTTGGAAGGAACCGGAGCACCCAGGAGGAAACCCACGCAGACATGGGGAGAATGTGCAGACTCCATATGTGCAGTCACCCGAGGTTGGAATCGAACCTGGGTCCCTAGCACTGTAAAGGCAGCAATGCTTGCCACCCCTATCAGTCATATGAAGAAAACACACATTTTTAAGATGTTCTCAAACACTCCCAGGTCAGTTATAAGCAGCAGTAGGTTAAATATTTTGCTACTTTGTCACCCCACCCCTCTGATATGGATGAGTATTGAAACCTCAGTGTTCCCAATGAGGGATGGATATGAGAATGTACAGAACAAGCAGAAGACATTAGAACCATTCCCTAAACATGGGAGAGTATGTGAAAACTCCAAAGTCTGGAATATTCTAACATCCAGAACAGTCTGGATAGTGAGGATTAAAATGATGCCACTGTTACATTTTCAGGACCCTAATGCCACCCTCTCCTTCCCACACCCACACCTGAGGACCTGCAGTGAAATAAAGATAAGTGGCTAACATCAGCTGGAATGAAAGAAAAGTCTACTGATGACCATGAAACCATTGTCGATTGTTGTACAAACCCATTGGGTTCACTCATGTCCTTTAGGGAAGGAAATCTGCCATCCTTACCTGGTCTGGCCGACACATAACTCCAAATCCACAGGGTTGACCCTGAAATGCCCCCAGTTCAAGGGCAATTAGGGATGGGTGATAATTGGGCATGAATTAAATGTTTTAAAAAGCTATCATGAGTTGGCACCACTTGTTGGCACTTCACATCCCAGGGCTTTGTGGGTGAGAAGAGAATGCTGGAAGGATTTCACATGCCCCCCCGCCCCCTTCCATGGCAGCAGAGATGGCCAGCTATTGTCCCACCACTGTCAGCCAGTCTAGTTAAGTTTCAGCAGATAAGATCTGCTGTCATTCCTGTTTGACTTTTTTTTTTCATTCATTCATGGGACATGGGTTTCACTGGCTGGCCAGCATTTATTGCCCATCCCTAGTTGCCCTTGAACCGAGTGGGCTTGCTAGGCCATTTCAGAGGGTAGTTGGGAGTCAACCATGTAGGCCAGACCGGGTAAGGATGGCAGATTTCTTTGGGTTTCTGACAATAGTTTCACGGTCATCAGCAGATTCCAGGTATTTTTATTTATTCTTTATTCGTTGTTGTTTGACGTGAATTGCTGGGATTCTTTTGGGAAGCAATGGCCCATGGAAATTCGATAGGGTCTTTCAAGAGACTTCTGGATGACTACATGGGACTTAAGGGTTATAGGTAAGCCTAGTAGGTAGGGATATCATCAGTGCAACTTGTGGGCCGAAGGGCCTGTTTGTGCTGTAGTTTTTCTATGTTGTATGTTCTATGAAATGTTTCACTCCCCTGTCTGGCTTTTCAGTTTGTTTGAACATAGAACATAGAACATTACAGCGCAGAACAGGCCCTTCGGCCCACGATGTTGCGCCGACCAGTTACAAAACAATGACCCACTAACCTAAACCAATCCCCTTTTCGTCCATAAACCTATCCACGGATCTCTTAAACGCCCCCAAACTAGACGCATTTACAACCTCAGCAGGCAGGGCATTCCAATCCCTCACCACCCTCTGGATAAAGAACCTACCCCTGACATCCGTCCTGTAACTACCCCCCCTTAATTTAAAGCCATGCCCCCTCGTGCTAGATTTCTCCATCAGAGGAAAAAGGCTATCACTGTCCACCCTATCTAAACCTCTGATCATGTTATATGTTTCAATAAGATCCCCTCTTAGCCGCCTTCTTTATAAGAACATAAGAACATAAGAATTCATTCTCGCGGAAAGAGGGTGAAGAAAAGCTTGCTCCTCCCTTGTTTTGGCTTGAGCCACTAGGTCGAGGTAGAGGCTAAAGGCTGCAGGACTTTACAGAGGCTGGACTTTGAACATAAAGTCTTTGTCAGTGACCAGGTAACCGTGACAAGTTGTCTACATAACGGTTAGCTTTATGTCAACACATGAGAGTAGCTGCTGTTGGAAATGTGTGAACTTGGTAAATTAGTAGCTGGGTTGAAATGATTACATCCTAAATATAAAGCAGTCTCTGCCACCAGTTAACATTCAACCAATTTCAGCTGTTAGTAACATTATAAAAACTGATATAACTGACTAGGATTGGAAGGCTGTGAAGTGGAGCGAGAGGTATTGATGTGTGATTCAGTTAAGATAAAATGTGAAGCAGAAGGAAGTACATCTCTAAACTGCAGCGTGAAGTAGTCCTGGAGGCAATGCAGTGCTGCTTACGCTGTGGGACTCACTTCTCCAGGTTGTTACCCACTTTGCTGTTCACTAAACCTACAACCACTATTATAACAACTAACCAGTTTTCCAGTCCTGGGGGTTAACTTCCAGCTTGCTTCCCCTCAGAGGAAGGTGTCGGTCGACCTGTTGTAGAAGTTGCATCATTTTTCGTTCCAAAGACTGGCTGGAGTTTGGGAATGGTCCCCCCTGTGTGTTTTATTCAAAAAGACACAAGGTATGTTTTCTGTATAGCTTGAGCACCTTGCTTGCTTCACTGAACTTCTTTTCACTTCATGCTTTCTATTTTTGGTCTCTCTTTTTGGTCTGTCATGGGCAGCGCAGTGGTTAGCACTGCTGCCTGACAAGCCCCAGGGACTTGGGTTCGATTCCCGGCTGTGGGGTTTGCATGTTCTCCCTGTGTCTGCGTGGGTTCCTCTGGGTGCTCTGGTTTTCCTCCCACAGTATGAAAGACGTGCTGGTTCGGGTGCATTGGCTGTGCTAAATTCTCCCTCAGTGTACCCGAACGGAGTGTGGCGACTAGGGAATTTCGCTGTAACTTCATTGCAGTGTTAATGTTAGCCTACTTGTGACACTAAATTTAAAACTTGATGTCCCTGCCTTGGAGAGCTACCTATAGCATAAAGAGTTAAGAACTACAGCACTGATGGCGAATATACATCATCAGTGATGCGTGTGACTGGAGCTCTGAGAGAAACAGAGAGATGGTTCTGGAAGGAACTGTGATTATCCATCCTTGTACATATTGTTAATAGTAAAGAAATAGATTTTGTTCTAGCAATCTGTTATCCGTATAGGCTTCATATTTCACCCATGATGTTTACCCTGACTTCAGGACAGGCAGTACGGTCATTATTAGCAGAGAATGATAGAATACCTATAGTGCAGGACGAGACCATTTGGCCCATCAAGTCTGCACTGACTCTCTGAAAGGGTATCTTACACAAACAATCCCCATCCCCTCACTGCCCTACCCCCATAACCCTGTGCATTTGCCATGGATAATTCATCCAACCTATATAGCTCTGGACTCTAAGGGTTAATTTAGCATGGCCAATCCACCTAACCTGCACATCTTTGGAGGAAACCGGAGCACCCGGAGGAAACCCACGCAGACACGGGAAGGATGTGCAAATGCCACACAGTCACATCCGAGGCCAAAATTGAACCAGGT
>CM075737.1:53490016-53652516 GCA_037974335.1 Prionace glauca | reverse complement strand
TCTGAGTGAAGAATCTACCTCGGACATCCCTCCTATATCTCCCACCATGAACCTTATAGTTACGCCCTCTAGTAACAGCTACATCCATCCGAGGAAATAGTCTCTGCATGTCCACTCTACCTGTCTCCCTCACCATCTTATAAACCTCGATTAAGTCGCCTCTCATCCTCCTCCACTCTAAAGAGAAAAGTCCCAGCTCCCTCAACCTTTCCTCACAAGACCGACACTCTAAACCAGGCAGCATCCTGGTAAATCTCCTCTGCACTCTCTCCAATGCTTCCACATCCTTCTTATAATGACCAGAACTGAACACAATACTCCAAACGTGTCTCACCAGCGTCCAGTATAATCTCTCCTTATTTGTCCGAACTCCAGTGAAAACAATCCTAGCCTGGTTAACCTCCTCCTACATCAGTGCCGCTATCCCTGCCTGGTAAGCCTTCACTGCACTCCCTTGGGAACAAGAATGTCCTTCCTCAGAAAAGGAGACCGAAACTGCACACAACACTCCAGGTATGGCCTCACCAAGGCCCTGTGTAATTGTAACACCACATCCCTGCTTCTGTACTCAAAATCTCTCACAATGAAGGCCAACATGCCATTTGCCTTCTTTAGCGCCTGCTGCACCTGCATACTTACCTTCAATGACTGGTGCACAAGGACACCCAGATCCTGCTGCATGCTCCCCTCTCCCAATTTACAGCCAATCAGGTACTAATCTGCCTTCTTGCTTTTGGTTCCGAGGTTTTTCCTCCCACAGTCCAAAGATGTGTGGGTTAGGTGGATTGGCCATGCTAAATTGCCCCTTAGAGATCTAGGTAGGGTATAGTTTGGGTGAATGTGTGGAGTTATGGGGATAAGATCTGGGTGGGACACTGATGCAGACTCAATGGGCCGAATGGTCTGTTTCTGCACTGTAGGATTCTATGATTCTATGAAATGTTACAGGAGTGCAGGTGATCTGGCTGTGGATTGCAAGGGTTGATTTCGCTGACCTGACTGTCTCAGCAGATGTCCCCCTCACAGGTCTGAATGCCTCCCTCTCAAAGCTCAGTGCTTGATTGCAGAGGATAGCTCCCTGGAAGAGAAGACCACTCAGCCCATCTTGGGTATACAAGGTGCACCTCCCAAGCCAAATCTCCAAGACCATTTGTAGGATGAAGTAGGAAATCTTAGTAGGGAGGCAAAACGTTCCAGTAATGCAAGACTACTAAATTATTACGTAGTGACAGAAATTATTGTGTGCATCAAATTCCGACATATCTCTGCATTTCCCCGCCAAAATCACAAAGGTGTGTTGGTTAGCACTGCTGCCTCACAGCGCCAGGGATCCAGGTTCAATTCCAACTTCATGTGACTGTCTGTGTGGAATTTGCATGTCCTCCCCATGTCTGCGTGGGTTTACTCCGGGTGCTCCGGTTTCCTCCAAAAATGTGCAAATTAGATGGATTGGCCATACTAAATTGCCCCTTAGCGTCAGGGAGATGAGGAGGGTGATTAGGGGTTGGGAATGTTGTCGGCGCAGGCTTGATGGGCCGAATGGTCTCCTTCTGCACCGTAGGGATTCAGTGATTCTATGATTCTAATACCAAGCTGACCTAAAAGCTGCTAACTGACTGACAGAAGGTAAAGGTTTGGGAGTTTCTTTTGCATGCTCAGCATTCTGAGAAAAAGATACCTCACTTTGATCTCGTTTGAAGATGGTTAATTATATACTCTTGACTTTTAGATCTGAACTTACAACTCAACTCCTTGTAACTACATGGTCCATTTCTGGTCAAATATTGTTAACTCACTTTCTTAATAAAGAACTCTGTCTGAAGAATGTAAGATAGAGTAATCAACTGAGCTGGAAAGCCTGACTATGGAAAACTACCAATTCCCTTTGAATTGGGGGAGGCTCGAAGGGCTAAATGGCCTATTCCTGCTCCTATTTCTTATGTTCTCTTCCACAGCCTAACTCATTGACACTTAAATAAGGTGGATACATAGTTGTAGGTACAATGATTTGGATTTACGTAACATCTTTGATGTAGAAAGATACTGCAAACTGATTCCCGGAGATGTAAGTAAGAATGTTTATCTTTATTCTGTCATGGATTGCTCTAACATCAAGGCTAGAGCAACCCTTGATGTTCGAGACCATTTACTGTGGGTCTGGAGTCATGTGTAGGCCAGACCAGGTGAGGATAGCAGATTTCCTTCCCTAAAGGACATGAATGAACCAGCTGGGTTTCAACGACAATTGATTAATTTTTAATTCTCCAGATTTTTAAAAATTGAATTCAAGTTTCACCATCTGCTGTGGTGGGATTTGAACCCGGATCCTCAGATCGTTACCCCAGGTCTCTGGATTATTAATCCAGTGACAGTACCACTACACCACCACCTCTCCAGAAAATAAAGAGAAAGAAGGACATTTTCAGGGTGATTGTAAGATAGTCAAAGGAGATGGATTTTAAATAGTAGCAACTTGCATTTGATTAGGACTTTTGAACATAGTTAGTGTCCCAGAACACTTCACAGAAGCCTCCTCATTAACAGTTTGACACTGAACGTGATAGGACAGATGGAAAGTGATTGGCTTCAGGGAGGAGGGAGGGACTTTAGGAGAGAATTCCAGAGCTCAGGCTGTTGAGGAAGCTGATGGAAGGACAGTCAAAATGGAGGATGTGCAAGAAGCTCGAGTTGGAAGAGGATGTTTAAATGAGGGATGTTGGAGAGGCAGAGGAGTTTCAGAATGGAAAGTCTGCAGGTGCTCACCTGTTGCTTTCTGCTGTTCATCACCCTCTTCCTTGGACTGAATCAATGTGATAAGAGTGACACCCATCGCACTGTCAAAGTGCTTATTCAGGGAAAGTAGGGTTGTTACGATGGAGAGAGGACTTACCCACTACACTCACATCACAATCTGATCAAACCTGCAGTTTTAGTTTGCAGCCACTCTAAGCTGCATCCTCTTCCAAGGTGATGAAGGGGCAGCCAGTGGTCTGGAAGCTAGTGGCTTTTGCTTTGGAATAAAGCTGTTGGACTCTAACCTGGTGTTGTGAGAGTTCTTACTGTGTTTACCCCAGTCCAACGCCGACATCATGGCTTCCCAGGTGGAACAGGCGTTGAAAGCCAGGGTTTTAATGGTGCCTCCACTTGGCTGCAGTGACCCTGAGGGCATCCATTCCTCCTAAGGTGGACTGCAGAGTGCTGGTGTTGTGTGGCAGAGGATCCCACATGAACTGGAAATGAACTTCCTGATGTTTCTGAACACAGTGTGGAGCTGCTTTGGCTGGTCTTCCAACCCTCGTACAGTTGTTTGTGTGTCTCAGAGAGTGGCTGTGTCTCTGCAGTCCATATCTTCAGCCTCGGGGGGGGGGGGGAACGGGAGATGGGCTCAGCAGTTAACCCGAACGGTGAGCTATCTCCCAGTCTCTCCCTCCTCCCATTGCCCGGTGAAGTCCAGATCCACTTAGTCCACCCGGAGTGTTTGGGAGGAATGAAATACACAACGATGCTTCCTCATGCAGATTGTCCTTTCCCAGATGTGTTTTCTTCAAGATTTTGCAGCTGAAAAGGACGTAGAAGAAAGAGTAATGGGGGGAAAATGCCAAGATGGCAGTAACGGCCTGAATGATAGTGGTTAATGTGGAGATGCCGGCGTTGGACTGGGGTAAACACAGTAAGAAGTCTCACCACACCAGGTTAGAGTCCAGCAGGTTTATTTGGCAGCAAAATCCACTCAATAGTGCATAACCAGCAAGCCCATACAATGTGAGGTCAATATGGGTATCGCCATCTCGCTTGGCAAGACTGCCCAGTGAAATGTTCCAGAAGGAAATAGCAGTGTGCCAAAACGGCCGCTGACAAAGTTAATTTACAGACAGAGCCTGCATCTTTGGCAATTCAGTAATTTTGGCTTTTGACTTGCTCAGCAGTTTACAGTATTTTGTTGTCGTTCAGTGAGTGCTTGAAGGTGACTCCCAAGTTAAGAGGGTGCCCATTCTATTCAGTAAACGGACTGTGCCAGATGATGCTGACTTCATGAGACGCACTCTTGCATTGTACACGTGAAAGACAGAGGATTAAAAACATAGAAACTAGAAGCAGGAGGAGGTCAGTGAGTCCTTCGAGCCTGCTCCACCACTCATTTTGATCATGGCTTATCTTTCGTTTTCCCCTCACCTCAGTCCCAAAAGGTTTAACATACAACATAGAACATTACAGCACAGAACAGGCCCTTCGGCCCACGATGTTGCGCCGACCAGTTACAAAACACTGACCCACTAACCTAAACCAATCCCTTTTCATCCATAAACCTATCCACAGATCTCTTAAACGCCCCCAAACTAGGCGCATTTACAACTGCAGCTGGCAGGGCATTCCAGTCCCTCACCACCCTCTGGGTAAAGAACCTACCCCTGACATCAGTCCTATAACTACCCCCCCTTAATTTAAAGTCGTGCCCCCTCGTGCTAGCTTTCTCCATCCTAGGAAAAAGGCTATCACTGTCCACCCTGTCTAAACCTCTAATCATCTTATATGTTTCAATAAGATCCCCTCTTTAGGGCGGCACGGTAGCACAGTGGTTAGCACTGCTGCTTCACAGCTCCAGGGTCCTGAGTTCGATTCCCAGCTCGGGTCACTGCCTGTGTGGAGTTTGCACATTCTCCTCGTGTCTGCGTGGGTTTTCTCCGGGTGCTCCGGTTTCCTCCCACAGTCCAAAGATGTGCGGGTTAGGTTCATTGGCTATGCTAAAATTGCCCCTTAGTGTCCTGGGATGTGTAGGTTAGAGGGATTAGCAGGTAAATGTGTAGGGATATGGGGATAGGGTCTGGGTGGGATTGTGTTCGGTGCAGACTCGATGGGCCGAAGGGCCTGTTTCTGCACTGTAGGGTTCTATGTCTATGTCTATGTCTTAACCGCCTTCTTTCCAGCGAAAACAACCCCAAATCTCTCAGTCTCTCCTCATAGGATCTCCCCTCCATACCAGGCAACATCCTGGTAAACCTCCTCTTCACCCTCTCCAAAGCCTCCACATCCTTCCTGTAATGTGGGGACCAGAACTGCACACAGTACTCCAAGTACGGCCGCACCAGAGTTGTGTTCAGTTGCATCATGATGCTGCGACTCCTAAATTCAATCCCCCTACCAATAAACGCCAAGACACCGTATGCCTTCTTAACAACCTTATCTACTTGATTCCCAACTTTCAGGGATCTATGTACACATACACCTAGATCCTTCTGCTCCTCCACACTATTCAAAGTCCTCCCGTTAGCCCTATACTCAACACGTCTGTTATTCCTACCGAAATGAATTACCTCACACTTCTCCACATTAAACTCCATCCGCCACCTCGCAGCCCAGCTCTGCAACCTTTCTAAGTCACCCTGCAAACTATGACACCCTTCCTCACAATCTACCACACCTCCGACTTTGGTGTCATCAGCAAACTTACTAATCCACCCAACTATACCCTCATCCAGATCATTAATAAAAATTACAAACAGCAGTGGCCCCAAAACAGATCCCTGAGGCACACCACTCGTAACCGAACTCCACGATGAATATTTACCATCAACCACCACCCTCTGTCTCCTATCTGCTAGCCAATTCCTGATCCAATTACCTAGATCACCCCCAATCCCATACATCTGCATTTTCTGCAGAAGCCTACCACGGTGAACCTTATCAAACGCCTTGCTAAAATCCATATACACCACATCAACTGCCTTACCCCTATCCACCTCTTTGGTCACTTTCTCAAAGAACTCGATAAGGTTAGTAAGGCACGACCTACCCGCTACAAAACCATGCTGACTGTCTCTAATCAACTCATTACTCTCCAAATAACTATAAATCCTGTCTCTAATAATCCTTTCCAAAACCTTACCACCACAGAAGTAAGACTCACCGGTCTATAATTCCCAGGGAAGTCTCTTCTCCCCTTCTTAAACAATGGGACAACATTTGCTGTCCTCCAATCTTCCGGTACTATACCAGAGACCAACGACGACCTGAAGATCAGAGCCAGAGGTTTCGCAATCACCTCTCTTGCCTCCCAAAGAATCCTAGGGTAAATCTCATCCGGACCAGGGGACTTATCTATTTTCAAACCCTCTAAAATATCCAGCACATCCCCCCCGTATCAACTGCAATACTATCTATTTTACATCCCTGCACCCCAGTGTTTACCCCCTCATCTCCTCGTCCTGGACTCCCACAGAACTGTGGTACTGTGTGAAACTTCCAGAAGTTTCATATCATTTATGAGTCATTCCCAGAGTGGCTAACACGAGGGGACGTAGCTTTAAATTGAGGGGTGGTAAATATAGGACGGATGTCAGAGGTAGGTTCTTTACTCAGAGGGTAGTAAGGGCGTGGAATGCCCTGCCTGCAGCAGTTGTGGACTCACCAACGTTAAGGGCATTCAAATGGTCAGTGGATAGGCATATGGATAACATTGGAATAGTTTAGATTAGAGGGTCATTAGATTGGTTCCACTGGTCGGCGCAACATCGAGGGTTGAAGGGCCTGTACTGCGCTGTAATGTTCTATGTTCTATGTCATGAGTAACACATCCACTGAGATGAATTTCCTCACTCTGGCCTGGACCACAGATTTTTGTACAGATGACAAATGTGTGTGAATTGCTCCTAAGGGAAGCTGTTGATTTGGTATCTCAACAAGCACCACATATCAATAAATCAACCAAGCAAATATCCCGATATGGCTGGACTCTCGGAGTCAGATTATGTTGTGTCAGTTCCAGTTTTTAGACTGAAGCAGACAACAGCAGTTGTGAGGTTTTTATGAAGGTTATTTTCACAGGAATTGGTTCGGTTGTATACTTGTCCAACCGAGTCTGGGCTTTAGCGCCGTATTGGTCGGTGGAGATTTAAAAAAAAAAGTTATTCTTTTCTCAGAATCACAAAGCCAGTGCGCAGACTCGACAGGGCAAACCCTTCATCCATCTCCTGGTTTGCTTCCGAAAGCAATTTAAATTGGGCGGCACGGTAGCACAGTGGTTAGCACTGCTGCTTCACAGCTCCAGGGTCCTGGGTTCGATTCCCGGCTCGGGTCACTGCCTGTGTGGAGTTTGCACATTCTCCTCGTGTCTGCGTGGGTTTTCTCCGGGTGCTCCGGTTTCCTCCCACAGTCCAAAGATGTGCGGGTTAGGTTCATTGGCGATGCTAAAATTGCCCCTTAGTGTCCTGGGATGTGTAGGTTAGAGGGATTAGCAGGTAAATGTGTAGGGATATGGGGATAGGGTCTGGGTGGGATTGTGTTCGGTGCAGACTCGATGGGCCGAAGGGCCTGTTTCTGCACTGTAGGGTTCTATGCTGGTTCTATATGCAGGGTAGAATAGGTGTAGGGTGATGTGGCGGCGCGGGCTCGTTGGGCCGAAGGGCCTGTTTCCCGTGCTGGGTTGTTCTTGTTCTTCTTCTAAATTCAACTTGAATCCAATTTGTGGTCCCCACAAAAGTGATACAAGATCGAAGCTGACAGGAAAATGGGCTGCTGGAGTACTGGTCACTCCGGCCTCTGGCAAACCCTCAGGAGGGAGTTTGGTCAGTAGTTACTCACTATCCTTGTCTGGTTTAGGTAGGCCAATGGTTTCTCCTCAGTGTCATACTTCTGGAGTCCAGCCTTCAGCTTTTCCACGGGTCGTGTGAAGTGATGAGCAGTGCTAAGCCGATGGGTGAAGGTGCTTCAAGGGTCTGGGTTATGTGTAGTTGTTATGGGCTGTGCCAGGTTTCATGCTGAGCAGCGCAGCAAGGATCTGAGGACGTGAATGTTGGTCGCAGACGGCTGGTACAGTGAATAGTGGCCCCATTTGTCATGTACTTCCTGTTCAAATACTCAATTGAGAGGTGGGACTCTTGCCCCTTTTCATCGGTGCTTGGCATAGATGGTCAGGTCTGTGCCAGTGAACATTCAGCAGAACCCAGGGCAAAGGGCAAGGCACTCTTGTCCAAAACTTGCAACATCTGTGTCACCAGACTTCTCCAACAACTTCAGTGGGGTTGTGCACCCTTGTTAAGTCATGGTGTTGGCAAGGGCCCAAAAGATGATGGATTTGAAGCTTTCTAGAAGATTCCATGGAACATGAATAAGCTTTCTTAATCGGGATGTTAGAACAGGGTTACCAACAATGATCTAAGCAACAGTCTCGCTAAACACGTTCTGTTTAGCTTTTTCAAGCTTCCACTGGGTTTCCTTGTATATCTGTTGAGTCACTGGTTGACAGGTGTAATTGTTGGCCTGTGTTGAGTGTGCAGACAACGGTCAGGAACAATGCTGGTTGTGGGTACCTGTTGACTGATGTGACAGCAGATGCAAAGGAAGGAATCTTGATGAATTTCTTTGAGTAGAAGGTTTCACGTTGCTTCGAGTTGTGGATCAGGGCAGATTAGATGTACAACTTGCCACAATCCAGGGTCTTTGCTGGATTGGGGTAACGCTGTGCGTATAACACAG
Source organism: Prionace glauca (assembly GCA_037974335.1). Lineage (NCBI taxonomy): Eukaryota > Metazoa > Chordata > Chondrichthyes > Carcharhiniformes > Carcharhinidae > Prionace > Prionace glauca. The sequence continues at coordinate 53,644,044 of CM075737.1, read as the reverse complement.
AGAATGTGAAGGGAGCATGTTGTTTCTCCAGGATATGACGGTGTGCAGTCTTGAAACCACCAATCCGTCCAAACTCAGAATCATTTAATGGATATGACATGGGCTGCATTTTAACATATACAGGGGATATTGAAGTTGTACGAGACATTGGTAAGGCCACACTTGGAATACTGTGTACAGTTCTGGTCACCCTATTATAGAAAGCATATTACTAAATTAGAAAGAGTGCAGAAAACATTTACTAGGATGCTCCCGGGCTTTGATGGTTTGAGGAGAGGCTGGATAGACTGGGATTTTTTTTCTCTGGAGTGCAAAAGGCTGAGGGGTGACCTTATAGAAGTCTATAGCATAATGAGGGGCACAGATCAGTTAGATGGTCAATATCTTTTCCCAAAGATAGCTGAGTCTAAAACTAGAGGGCATAAGTTTAAGGTGAGAGGGGAGAGATACAAAAGTGTCCAGAGGGGCAATATTTTCACACAGAGGGTGGTAAGTGTCTGGAACAAGCTGCCAGAGCCAGTAGTAGAGGTGGGTACAATTTTGTATTTTGAAAAGCATTTAGACAATTGCATGGGTAAAGTGGGAAAAGAGGGATATGGGTCAACTGCGGGCAATTGGGATTAGCTTAGGGGTTAAAAAAAAATGGCAAGGACAAGATGGGCTGAAGGGCCTGTTTCCATGCTGTAAACATCTTTGACTCTACATATAGAATTGTATAGAATCCCTATAGTACAGAAGGAGGCAATTTGGCCCATTGAGTCTGTACTGACCATAATTTCCCACCCAGCCCCTATTCCCACAACCCCACGCATTTACTCTGCTAATCCCCCAACACCAGGGTCAATTTAGTACGGAATCGACCTAACTTGCACACCTTTGGTGTGTGAGAGGAAACCGGAGCACCCGGAGGAAACCCATGTAGACACGGGGAGAATGTGCCAACTCCACACAGACAGTGACTCGAGGCCAGAATTGAACCTGCAATCTTGGTGCTATGAGGCAGCAGTGCTGACCTCAGTATCTAAGAGGTTGCTATGGACATAGGTAGCTGGGCCATGGTTTGCATTAGGTGGCTAACATCCCAAATCAAATCCATCAATACCAAGGTGACCAGATTCATTTGTCGCAATGTGGGTTCATATGAGAATTGCTGGACAAAATTGACCAAAGTCCATCAGGTTTACACTCTACCATCCTACTGGTCGAACAGTTCAGTGATCATGGAGTTGTTGACGAGCCATAAGTATCTGTTAGTTGAGTCACAATAGGTCCAGACATGAGTCAAGGCGAATCCTGGTGGTGGAGATCTCGGGGAGCCATGGATCCAAAGTCATCTCAAGTCTGAGAAACATGCCAAGTGATTCCTTCACGACAAATCATGTCAATCTTGTGATAGGCTGATGATTAAACTCTTCACCGTAGAAGGATGCCAAGCCTCATATTGTAGGCCTCTTAGTGCTGCTCCTTAGGGTCCGAAAGCCACTTCTCTGACCAATTAACCCGGATCTGAAGATTCTCTACTTTAGTTGGCTGATCGTATTATCGGTTCCACTGACAAATCAATGAAGTCAACAGGGGTGGGTTGAGGAAACCTGTGTATGTTCCTCCCTCTTACCTGAAACCTCCCCCGCCCCCCACTCCCTCCTCCATCTTGATACCTATCAACAGGAAGTTCAGAAAAGAGTGGATTGATTGAAACAAGATACAGGAGCAGAATTAGGCCATTCTGCCCATTGAGTCTGCTCCACCATTCAAATTAAAGTTTATTTATTTACTAGTCACAAGTAAGCCTAACATTAACACTGCAATGAAGCTACTGTGAAATTCCCCTAGTTGCCACACTCCAGCGCCTGTTCGGGTCAATGCACCTAACCACCATGTCTTTCAGACTGCGGGAGGAAACCGGAGCACCCGAGGAAACCCATGCAGACACAGGGAGAACATGCAGACTGATGTGTTTGCTCCCCTTACCAATCAGGAACCTATTCATCTCTGTCTTAAATGCACTCAATGACCTGGCCTCCACAGCTTTCTGTGACAAAGAATTCCTCAGATTTACCACCCTCTGGCTGAAGAAATTCCTCCTCATCTCCAGTTCTAAAGAGTTGTCCCTTTTACTCTGAGGCTGTGGCCTCGGATCCCAGTCTCTCCTACTGATGGGAACATCTTCCCCGTGTCCACTCCACCCAGGCCTTTCACTATTCTGTTAGTTTGAATGAAATCTTCCCCTCATCCTTCTAAACTCCATCGAATACAGACCCAGAGTCCTCAAACGCTCCTCAATGAGAAGTAACAGTTACTCATTTCACAGGCAGTCCTTTCTCTGTGTGTTTAATGAAAGAAGGAGGTGAAAAAAAACCAATTCCGTTCACAATGATATGCGTGACGACTCTGAATATAATGGAGCTCACAGAGGCAACCCTTCGTTAGAGCCAGATTGGGGAGGTTGATTCAAACTTTAAATCGTGGTCACTTCCCCATTAATATTTGATCACAGTCTAATGTCAGCTTCTGAAATGGTGTAGCCTTCAATCAGGCCTGGCACTGAAAGTGTTAACAATGAAAAGCGTGGCCTTTTCTGTTTTGTGAGTTTGACGGTACACTAAATCATTGAATCATGGGTGACTCACAGAGTATGTTGATTACATAATGCTGACCATGTGAAACCCTCTCTTCATATTGCAAGCATCATGGTGTTGAGTAAATAGAGGTTTCTGCAAAATGAAACCCTTATTATTCCATACTTTCCCTTATTTCTTCCTCCTCCCAAAACATTAGCAGTGTAGAAAGAAATGATAACAAGAACTCGATGGCTTGTGTTTTTTTTTTAGAAATGCAGCTTGATTGTAAAAACATTCTTGCCTACACAGGATAATTTTGTGACTCTGTTATTCTTGCAACCACGTAGCACTTTATATATACATATTTTTTATATATATTTTCTCTCTGGTCACCTTGTGTCTGTATCTAATGTGGCACAATCAGTGTGCTATTGGGAATAACATCTCAGCAAAAAATTAACACAATTGAAAATTCAACAAGGAAAGGATTGAGAGTACATATATCATTAAATCCATAGAATCCCTATAGTACAGAAGAAGGCCGCCTGGCCTGTCGAGACTGCACTGACTCTCCGAAAGAGCATCCCACTCAGGCTCTTCCCTCCATCCTATCACCGTAGCCCTGCACATTTACTATGGCTAAACCACCTAACCCACACATCTTGGGACACTAAGGGGCAGTTTAGTACAGTCAATCCATCTAACCTCCGCATCTTTGGACACTAAGCACCAATTTAGCATGGCTGATCCATCTAATCTGCCCATTTTTGGACTGCGGGAGGAAACGGGAACAGCCAAAGGAAACCCATGCAGACATGGGGAGAACATGTTCACTCATGTCACCCAAGGTCGGAATTGAACCTGGGTCATTGGCATTGCGAGGCCACAGTGCTACCTTATAAGGATATTGTATCACTGTAGTACATCTCTTAATCTTCATCTCTATCTGTAACCAAACTCAATTAACAATGATGCATCAAGAGAGACAAGAACATACTAAATAGATATTAATTAACTATGCAAATGACGGAGTTGAGGTGGAGATCAACCATCATCTAATTGGATGATAGAATACACTCTGGAGTTGAATGGTCCACTCTTTTTCCAAATGTTTCGGAAATCTTTTTCTCGAAGCTCTAAACTATAACTCCTCTTGTTACAAGAATAACTTGGTGCAGTATTATATGTTAATTGATCATCCTGCATTGACTTAATTCCCTATTGGGTCAAACTGTTATAACATTCCTGTTCTTCATTTAACTCAAATATCTCTCTCAAACTACTACAATGTAGTTATAGAGTCATAGAGGTTTACAGCATGTAAAGAGGCCCTTCAGCACAACTTGTCCATGTCCCCTTTTTTTTTAACCACTAAGCTAATTCCAATTGCCTGCCCATATTCCTCTATACCCATTGTGCCCATGTAACAATCTAAATACTTTTTAAAAGACAAAATTGTACCCACCTCTCCTACTACCTCTGGCAGCTTATTCCAGACACTCACTGCCCTCTGTGTGGAAAAAATACCCCCCTGGACCCTTTTGTGTCTCTCCACTCTCCCCTCTCACCTTAAACCTATGCCCTCTGGTTTTAGATTCCCCTCCATTTGGGAAAAGATGTTGACCATCTAACTGATCTGTTCCCTCATTATTTTATAGACCTCTGTAAGATCGTTCCTAAATCTCCAATGCTCCAGGGAAAAAAATTCCGAGTCTATCTGTCCTCTGCTATTAACTCAAGCCATCATGTCCCGGTAGCGTCCGAGTAAATCTTTTCTGCACTCTTTCTAGTTGAATAATATCCTTTCTGTAATAGGGTGACCAGAACTGCACACAGTATTCCAAGTGTGGCCTGACCAATGTCTTGCACAACTTCAACAAGACGTCCCAACTCCTGTATTCAATGTTCTGACCAATAAAGTAACAAGTCTGACAACACCAGGTTTAAGTCCAACTGATTTATTTGATAGTAAACTCACAAGCTTTTGAGGTTAAGCTCTTCTTGAGGTGAATGGAGAGTTCTCCATTCCTTAAACCTGGTGTTGTCAGACTTTTTACTGCGTTTATCCCAGTCCAACGCCAGCATCTCCACATCCTGACCAATAAAACCAAGCATGCCAAATGCCTTCTTCACCGCTCTGTCCACCAGTGACTCCACCTTCAAGGAACTGTGAACCTGTACTCCTAGATCACTTTGTTCTATAACTCTGCCCAACACCCTACCATGAACTAAGTCCTGCCTTGGTTCAATCGATCAAAATGCATCACTTCAGATTTATCTAAATTAAACTCCAATTGCTATTGAAAATCTCCAAGGTCATCATACTTGCTTAATTCTCAATTTACTTTTATTTCCAAACTCCAGTTAATCTTTTTTTTATTCGTTTGTGGGACATGGGCATTGCTGGCTGGCCAGAATTTATTCTAAAAAGTCTGACAACACCAGGTTTTAGTCCAATCTATTTATTTGATAATCAGATAAACCGGTTGGACTAAAACCTGGTGTTGTCAGACTTTTTACTGTGTTTACGCCAGTCCAACGCCGGCATACCCACATCAGAATTTATTGCCCATCTCTCGTTCCCTTTGAGAAGGTGATGGTGGGCTGCCTTCTTAAATCGCTGCAGTCCAGGGCATTAGCGGGGGGGGAGTTCCAGGATTTTGACCCAGCGACTGCGAGGGAATGGCGATATGTTTCTAATTCAGGATGGTGTGGTGCACTCAGAAGTGCAGAGCAGGAGCCATACCAAGCCATGATACATTGAGGAAGGATGCTTTCTATGGCGCATCTGTGCAAGTGAATGTTGTTGACAGGATTACTATCAGCCGAGGCACTATGAATAACTGACCTGCTCTCCTTCAAAATAGTGCTGAAGGTTCTTTAACCTCTATCCAAGCATGCCAAGAGGGCCTTGGCTTAACATTCCACCCAAAATACAGCAGCCTCTAGTGCAGTGCTCTCCCAGCATGGTATTTAGAGTCAGCCTTGATTTGTACACTCAAGCCCCGGAGTGGGACAACTCTGTAATTCAGAGGTGACAGTGCTACCTCCAAAGAGAATTTCTCCTATCCCTGTGAATTACACAAATTAAACTGTTGGCAAAATTTGCGTGTTGGAAATGCATCATTAAGCTGCACCACAAAACAGCAAATGCATTCGTGGATTTTTTTGGGGGTTCTAAATTTTCATTGCAAGCAGCTGCTCCAGAATACAATCTAACACTTGTAATGTGCTACATCCAAAAAATTAATGGAAGCACTGATACTGCTGGCAAGGCTATGATGAATTGCCTGTGTAATGTAGTGATAAAAACAGAAGCTTTTCCTTCCAATCATCCGCTCCTTTTAAGACTGGAAATATATCCATCACTCAATCCGATTTTGTCGAGAAAGCTATGATATTTCAATGTTGACTAGAGCATGAAGTGCTGAAAGACACAATGCAGGATGAAGAGATGTACGGAGGATAGAAGCAAGGAGGGTTACGGTGCAGCTGGAGACCATTTGACCATCTCTCTACAAGAGTAATTCAGCTAGTCACACTCTCTCGCCCTTTCCCTCACAAATCTTTCCAGTTCAGGTGCCCCTCTTCTGCAAGTCACGACAGAGTTATCTCCGGCAGTGCACTGTGTTAGAAGGGAGTACTGCGTCAGTACTCTATATTCTCCTTGGCTCAGTGCACAATGACAGTAGCTACATTGAAAATCCTGCAGTTTAAGTTAGGTTGCTCTGTCTCTAGTATCCTGTAAGCGAGGTGTGCACTGTTGTAGGGGCAGAGAGACGTAGATATACAGCATGGAAACAGGGCCTTTAGTCCAACTTGTTTGTGCCAACCAGGTTCCCTGAACTGAACCAGTCCCGTTAGCCTGCATTTGACTGATATCCCTCTAACCCTTTCCAACCTGTCCAAATGTCTTTTAAATGTTGTTATACTCATGGTTTTATCCTGTTTTAGAATCATTGAATCCCTGCAGTACAGAAAGAGGCCATTCAGCCCATTGAGCCTGCACCAACAACAATCCCACCCAGACCTATCCCTGTAACCTGACATATTTACCCTACTAATCCCCCTGACACTAAAGGGCAATTTAACATGGCCAGTCAACCTAACCGCACATCTTTTTTCCCAATCTTTGAAACATCCTTTCATTGTTTGTATCTTTTGGAGGTGAAGTTTTGTCATGAATAATCCAAACCAACTATATTGGTGCTCGCTTGTCTCTTTCTGTCTGTATTCGTGGAAACATGATAATGCTGTACTGCTCCAATAAGAACATAAGAAATAGGAGCAGGAGTAGGCCATCTGGCCCTTCGAGCCTGCCCCGCCATTCAATAAGATCATGGCTGATCTGTCGTGGCTCAGTTCCACATTCCCGCCCTCTCCCTATAACCCTTAATCCCCTCTCTTATCCTTAAGAGTTTGTTTGGAACAATAGGAAGTATTAAAAAGGGGGCACATTTTCCGATCTTGCCTGCCGTGGGAATCATTGTGGGCAGTACGGATAATTTAACAGATCATTTAAAAGCCTGTTAACTTTCGGCGTAAATTTCTGATTCCTGGATGGGGATTGGCAAATCCCACCCAAGGTCTATCAATAGAACCATAGATTCCTATGGTGCAGAAGAAGGCCATTCAGCCCATCAAGCCTGCATGGACAACTAAATCGCCCAAGGCTATCCCCGTAACTCCACATATATTTACACCACCAATCACCCTGATACTAGGGTTAATTTAGCATGGCCAATCAACCTAACCTGCACATCTTTGGAGGAAACCCACGCAGACATAGGGAGAAGGTGCAAAAGCCACACAGATGTGATCTGAGGCTGGAAATGAACCCGGGTTCCTGGCGCTGTGAGGCAGCAGTGCTAACCACTGTGTCGCCCATATAACCCCTTATGTGGCCTTTGGGATTCTTTTTGCCAATCGCTTGATGCCCGTGTCCTCTGGCTCTCCACTCTGTTTCTCGCTAGTTGGGCCAGTGCTGGGAAAGTTCTATCATGTGGGAACGTGGAGATGAAGTGGCAGAGAAATTCGTGTACAGATTCAGCTTGAAATGGCAGAAATGATCTACCTGCTTTTATATTGACTTGTTGTTGAGCTCAGTGGGTAAACAGAAGATATCCCCTCGCTTCTGGTAATTAAACCACTGGAATCTTGGCCCTTTTTGAGCAGAATTGTTTTGTTTGCTGTCTGATCAATATTTTAATGGGCATCCAAAATGATATCTGTGCCTGCAAGTGAGATGAAGCAGTGGGGATATAAACTGGAGCACAAAGTCCTCAGGCTGTTTTTACACAGCACACTGCACTCAGACTCCAGTTTTTTTTACACAAGCTGGGTTGGCATTGCCATGGGGCATATCTCCTCTGCACCACAACCCTGCGATTCAAGAGACACTGAGAGATACGGTAAGCACCCATTGGGAATGCAGAGCTGTGCCAGAGGGTTTATCTGTCAAATATTCACCCTGTTAAAGCACAGGGCTGCGTTCGAGTCACTGAATGCTCAGAGTTGGCGTGGCTCACGTGAAGTGGGCTCTGTCCTGTTTGGTGGGGTGTGCTGAAAAACGCTTTTGGGTGTTGGTCGGGAATTTAGTATCTCCCAGTGCCCAGCTGGTCACATGAAAAATTATTCCAAGGCCCTCATGGAAAATTAGGAACTGGCACAGAGAGAAAACAGGAAGCAAGCCAACCCGGATTTTGTTGTTTCAGAGGGGTGTCTGAAGCCAGCAGGAGAGGTTTGATCTTCTGAAAGGTTATTGCAGTGTGGTGAGTACAGTTGCTTGGCTAAGCACTACGTGGAGAGGAGTGTGTGGAGGATTAAAAAAAAATAAAGTGGAAAAGAAAGGCTCATTCAAGGTATGGAACTCTGTCAGGTCTTTTCAAAATTCGTGCTCATTTTCAGTAAAGTTCTGCTGATTAATATTGCGAAGTGGCTTGTAAAATATTTCACTGTGCTGGAAGCTTTGTTTGGTTTTGCTGTTGACATGGTATAGTCATCAGTGAATGTGCGGGGGAGGGAGGGAAGGGGAATTTCATTGCATCTAATATTGTTTTTCAGTCGTGAGCAGCTGTGTAAATGGACTTTCACATTTTTCCTCTGATTGAATTTATAATAAACAATCGCCTGACTCCTTGAAGGAGCTCAGCGGTAGCATGAAGCAGTGTAACAGGTTCTGGACATGATGCGGCATTTCAGACAGAGCTAATAGCTATTTCCAGTCCCTTACAGATTAGCAACAATTCAACCTGCTTTAAACTTGCAGAATATGACTCAGCGCAAATCCTCTTTTCCTCTCACTGAAGCTTGCATTGCTGCCTTCTTTATTCCCCACGTTCCCACCCGCCCCCAAGTCAAACATCCTTCTGCATTATAGCTTCTACACGGAGAGCTTCAGACTTTCTCAGGACTGGAGCAGTCCTGAAGAATGCCCACTCTGCCAGCATTTGAGAGTGCATGACTAACACTCCACAATTACTCTGAACTAATAGACCATAATGGATGTGCGCGCTCTCATTGACCCTCTGCAGATTCTTGTGTTTTGGATACTGCCTCCAATAACACAACACCAGTTGAGTAAATAATCCCTTACATTGTACCTGCTTTTGAGATGTTCTAAATGATAGTTTGTGAGTGAGTGTGTTTGTATGCGTGAATAAATGTGCGTGTGTCAGTCTGTGTGTGTGTGTGTGTGAATGAATGTGTACGAGCGTCAGTGCACGTGTGAGTGAATGACTGCGTGAGTGTGAATATATGAGTGTTAGTGAAGTGGGTGAGCATGAGTGTGTGTAAATGAGTGAATGTGAGTGTGTGTGAATGTGAGTGTGTGTGAATGTGAGTGTGTGAATGAGTGAATGTGAGTGTGTGTGAATGTGAGTGTGTGAATGAGTGAATGTGAGTGTGTGTGAATGAGTGAATGTGAGTGTGTGTGAATGAGTGAATGTGAGTGTGTAAATGAGTGAATGTGAGTGTGTGTGAATGAGTGAATGTGAGTGTGTGAATGAGTGAATGTGAGTGTGTGTGAATGAGTGAATGTGAGTGTGTGTAAATGAGTGAATGTGAGTGTGTGCGAATGAGTGAATGTGAGTGTGTGTAAATGAGTGAATGTGAGCGTGTGTGAATGAGTGAATGTGAGCGTGTGTGAATGAGTGAATGTGAGTGTGTGTAAATGAGTGAATGTGAGTGTGTGTAAATGAGTGAATGTGAGTGTGTGTAAATGAGTGAATGTGAGTGTGTGTGAATGAGTGAATGTGAGTGTGTGTGAATGAGTGAATGTGAGTGTGTGTGAATGAGTGAATGTGAGTGTGTGTAAATGAGTGAATGTGAGTGTGTGTGAATGAGTGAATGTGAGTGTGTGTGTATGAGTGAATGTGAGTGTGTGTGAATGAGTGAATGTGAGTGTGTGTGAATGAGTGAATGTGAGTGTGTGTGAATGAGTGAATGTGAGTGTGTGTGAATGAGTGAATGTGAGTGTGTGCGAATGAGTGAATGTGAGTGTGTGTAAATGAGTGAATGTGAGTGTGTGTAAATGAGTGAATGTGAGTGTGTGTAAATGAGTGAATGTGAGTGTGTGTGAATGAGTGAATGTGAGTGTGTGTAAATGAGTGAATGTGAGTGTGTGTAAATGAGTGAATGTGAGTGTGTGTGAATGAGTGAATGTGAGTGTGTGTGAATGAGTGAATGTGAGCGTGTGTGAATGAGTGAATGTGAGTGTGTGTAAATGAGTGAATGTGAGTGTGTGTGAATGAGTGAATGTGAGTGTGTGTAAATGAGTGAATGTGAGTGTGTGTGAATGAGTGAATGTGAGTGTGTGTGAATGAGTGAATGTGAGTGTGTGTGAATGAGTGAATGTGAGTGTGTGTGAATGAGTGAATGTGAGTGTGTGTGAATGAGTGAATGTGAGTGAATGAGTGAATGTGAGCGTGTGTGAATGAGTGAATGTGAGCGTGTGTGAATGAGTGAATGTGAGCGTGTGTGAATGAGTGAATGTGAGTGTGTGTGAATGAGTGAATGTGAGTGAATGAGTGAATGTGAGCGTGTGTGAATGAGTGAATGTGAGCGTGTGTGAATGAGTGAATGTGAGCGTGTGTGAATGAGTGAATGTGAGCGTGTGTGAATGAGTGAATGTGAGCGTGTGTGAATGAGTGAATGTGAGCGTGTGTGAATGAGTGAATGTGAGTGTGTGTGAATGAGTGAATGTGAGTGTGTGAATGAGTGAATGTGAGTGTGTGTGAATGAGTGAATGTGAATGTGTGTGAATGAGTGAATGTGAGTGTGTGTGAATGAGTGAATGTGAGTGTGTGTAAATGAGTGAATGTGAGTGTGTGTAAATGAGTGAATGTGAGTGTGTGTAAATGAGTGAATGTGAGTGTGTGTAAATGAGTGAATGTGAGTGTGTGTAAATGAGTGAATGTGAGTGTGTGTAAATGAGTGAATGTGAGTGTGTGTAAATGAGTGAATGTGAGTGTGTGTGAATGAGTGAATGTGAGTGTGTGTGAATGAGTGAATGTGAGTGTGTGCGAATGAGTGAATGTGAGTGTGTGCAGATGAGTGAATGTGAATGTGAGTGTGTGTAAATGAGTGAATGTGAGTGTGTGTAAATGAGTGAATGTGAGTGTGTGTAAATGAGTGAATGTGAGTGTGTGTAAATGAGTGAATGTGAGTGTGTGTAAATGAGTGAATGTGAGTGTGTGTAAATGAGTGAATGTGAGTGTGTGTAAATGAGTGAATGTGAGTGTGTGTGAATGAGTGAATGTGAGTGTGTGCGAATGAGTGAATGTGAGTGTGTGCAGATGAGTGAATGTGAATGTGAGTGTGTGTAAATGAGTGAATGTGAGTGTGTGTAAATGAGTGAATGTGAGTGTGTGTAAATGAGTGAATGTGAGTGTGTGTGAATGAGTGAATGTGAGTGTGTGTAAATGAGTGAATGTGAGTGTGTGTAAATGAGTGAATGTGAGTGTGTGTAAATGAGTGAATGTGAGTGTGTGTAAATGAGTGAATGTGAGTGTGTGTGAATGAGTGAATGTGAGTGTGTGTGAATGAGTGAATGTGAGCGTGTGTGAATGAGTGAATGTGAGTGTGTGTAAATGAGTGAATGTGAGTGTGTGTGAATGAGTGAATGTGAGTGTGTGTAAATGAGTGAATGTGAGTGTGTGTGAATGAGTGAATGTGAGTGTGTGTGAATGAGTGAATGTGAGTGTGTGTGAATGAGTGAATGTGAGTGTGTGTGAATGAGTGAATGTGAGCGAATGAGTGAATGTGAGCGTGTGTGAATGAGTGAATGTGAGCGTGTGTGAATGAGTGAATGTGAGCGTGTGTGAATGAGTGAATGTGAGCGTGTGTGAATGAGTGAATGTGAGCGTGTGTGAATGAGTGAATGTGAACGTGTGTGAATGAGTGAATGTGAGTGTGTGTGAATGAGTGAATGTGAGTGTGTGTGAATGAGTGAATGTGAATGTGTGTGAATGAGTGAATGTGAATGTGTGTGAATGAGTGAATGTGAATGTGTGTGAATGAGTGAATGTGAGTGTGTGTGAATGAGTGAATGTGAATGTGTGTGAATGAGTGAATGTGAATGTGTGTGAATGAGTGAATGTGAGTGTGTGTGAATGAGTGAATGTGAGTGTGTGTAAATGAGTGAATGTGAGTGTGTGCAGATGAGTGAATGTGAATGTGAGTGTGTGTAAATGAGTGAATGTGAGTGTGTGTAAATGAGTGAATGTGAGTGTGTGTAAATGAGTGAATGTGAGTGTGTGTAAATGAGTGAATGTGAGTGTGTGTAAATGAGTGAATGTGAGTGTGTGTAAATGAGTGACTGTGAGTGTGTGTGAATGAGTGAATGTGAGTGTGTGTGAATGAGTGAATGTGAGTGTGTGCGAATGAGTGAATGTGAGTGTGTGCAGATGAGTGAATGTGAATGTGAGTGTGTGTAAATGAGTGAATGTGAGTGTGTGTAAATGAGTGAATGTGAGTGTGTGTAAATGAGTGAATGTGAGTGTGTGTAAATGAGTGAATGTGAGTGTGTGTGAATGAGTGAATGTGAGTGTGTGTAAATGAGTGAATGTGAGTGTGTGTAAATGAGTGAATGTGAGTGTGTGTGAATGAGTGAATGTGAGTGTGTGTGAATGAGTGAATGTGAGCGTGTGTGAATGAGTGAATGTGAGTGTGTGTAAATGAGTGAATGTGAGTGTGTGTGAATGAGTGAATGTGAGTGTGTGTAAATGAGTGAATGTGAGTGTGTGTGAATGAGTGAATGTGTGTGTGTGTGAATGAGTGAATGTGAGTGTGTGTGAATGAGTGAATGTGAGTGAATGAGTGAATGTGAGCGTGTGTGAATGAGTGAATGTGAGCGTGTGTGAATGAGTGAATGTGAGCGTGTGTGAATGAGTGAATGTGAGTGTGTGTGAATGAGTGAATGTGAGTGAATGAGTGAATGTGAGCGTGTGTGAATGAGTGAATGTGAGCGTGTGTGAATGAGTGAATGTGAGCGTGTGTGAATGAGTGAATGTGAGCGTGTGTGAATGAGTGAATGTGAGCGTGTGTGAATGAGTGAATGTGAGCGTGTGTGAATGAGTGAATGTGAGTGTGTGTGAATGAGTGAATGTGAGTGTGTGTGAATGAGTGAATGTGAGTGTGTGTGAATGAGTGAATGTGAATGTGTGTGAATGAGTGAATGTGAGTGTGTGTGAATGAGTGAATGTGAGTGTGTGTAAATGAGTGAATGTGAGTGTGTGCAGATGAGTGAATGTGAATGTGAGTGTGTGTAAATGAGTGAATGTGAGTGTGTGTAAATGAGTGAATGTGAGTGTGTGTAAATGAGTGAATGTGAGTGTGTGTAAATGAGTGAATGTGAGTGTGTGTAAATGAGTGAATGTGAGTGTGTGTAAATGAGTGAATGTGAGTGTGTGTGAATGAGTGAATGTGAGTGTGTGTGAATGAGTGAATGTGAGTGTGTGCGAATGAGTGAATGTGAGTGTGTGCAGATGAGTGAATGTGAATGTGAGTGTGTGTAAATGAGTGAATGTGAGTGTGTGTAAATGAGTGAATGTGAGTGTGTGTAAATGAGTGAATGTGAGTGTGTGTGAATGAGTGAATGTGAGTGTGTGTAAATGAGTGAATGTGAGTGTGTGTGAATGAGTGAATGTGAGTGTGTGTGAATGAGTGAATGTGAGCGTGTGTGAATGAGTGAATGTGAGTGTGTGTAAATGAGTGAATGTGAGTGTGTGTGAATGAGTGAATGTGAGTGTGTGTAAATGAGTGAATGTGAGTGTGTGTGAATGAGTGAATGTGAGTGTGTGTGAATGAGTGAATGTGAGTGTGTGTGAATGAGTGAATGTGAGTGTGTGTGAATGAGTGAATGTGAGTGAATGAGTGAATGTGAGCGTGTGTGAATGAGTGAATGTGAGCGTGTGTGAATGAGTGAATGTGAGCGTGTGTGAATGAGTGAATGTGAGCGTGTGTGAATGAGTGAATGTGAGCGTGTGTGAATGAGTGAATGTGAACGTGTGTGAATGAGTGAATGTGAGTGTGTGTGAATGAGTGAATGTGAGTGTGTGTGAATGAGTGAATGTGAATGTGTGTGAATGAGTGAATGTGAATGTGTGTGAATGAGTGAATGTGAATGTGTGTGAATGAGTGAATGTGAGTGTGTGTGAATGAGTGAATGTGAATGTGTGTGAATGAGTGAATGTGAGTGTGTGTGAATGAGTGAATGTGAGTGTGTGTAAATGAGTGAATGTGAGTGTGTGCAGATGAGTGAATGTGAATGTGAGTGTGTGTAAATGAGTGAATGTGAGTGTGTGTAAATGAGTGAATGTGAGTGTGTGTAAATGAGTGAATGTGAGTGTGTGTAAATGAGTGAATGTGAGTGTGTGTAAATGAGTGAATGTGAGTGTGTGTAAATGAGTGACTGTGAGTGTGTGTGAATGAGTGAATGTGAGTGTGTGTGAATGAGTGAATGTGAGTGTGTGCGAATGAGTGAATGTGAGTGTGTGCAGATGAGTGAATGTGAATGTGAGTGTGTGTAAATGAGTGAATGTGAGTGTGTGTAAATGAGTGAATGTGAGTGTGTGTAAATGAGTGAATGTGAATGTGTGTAAATGAGTGAATGTGAGTGTGTGTGAATGAGTGAATGAGAGTGTGTGTGAATGAGTGAATGTGAGTGTGTGTAAATGAGTGAATGTGAGTGTGTGTAAATGAGTGAATGTGAGTGTGTGTGAATGAGTGAATGTGAGTGTGTGTGAATGAGTGAATGTGAGTGTGTGTGAATGAGTGAATGTGAGTGTGTGTGAATGAGTGAATGTGAGTGTGTGTGAATGAGTGAATGTGAGTGTGTGCGAATGAGTGAATGTGAGTGTGTGCAGATGAGTGAATGTGAATGTGTGTGAATGAGTGAATGTGAGTGTGTGTGAATGAGTGAATGTGAGTGTGTGTGAATGAGTGAATGTGAGTGTGTGTGAATGAGTGAACGTGAGTGTGTGTGAATGAGTGAACGTGAGTGTGTGTGAATAAGTGAACGTGAGTGTGTGTGAATGAGTGAACGTGAGTGTGTGTGAATGAGTGAACGTGAGTGTGTGTGAATGAGTGAACGTGAGTGTGTGTGAATGAGTGAACGTGAGTGTGTGTGAATGAGTGAACGTGAGTGTGTGAATGAGTGAACGTGAGTGTGTGAATGAGTGAACGTGAGTGTGTGAATGAGTGAACGTGAGTGTGTGTGAATGAGTGAACGTGAGTGTGTGTGAATGAGTGAACGTGAGTGTGTGTGAATGAGTGAACGTGAGTGTGTGTGAATGAGTGAACGTGAGTGTGTGTGAATGAGTGAACGTGAGTGTGTGTGAATGAGTGAACGTGAGTGTGTGTGAATGAGTGAATGTGTGTGTGTGTGTGAATGAGTGAATGTGTGTGTGTCTCAGTGTGCATGAATGTGTGTGTGTGTGAACGTGTTTTGTGAGAGTGTGTGTGTTTCTGTGTGTGTTTGTGTGTGTGTGAATGTGTGTGTGTGTGCTTATCTCTGTTTCTACGAGGGTGAGTGTGTGTGTGTGGTTTCTGAGTGTGTGTGTGTATGTGTTTCTGTGAGTGGATGTGTGAGTGAGTGTTTATGTGTGAGTGTGTGTGTTTGTGTTGCGTATGTGTATGTTTGTATGTGAGTATGAGTGTGTGTGTGTGAAACGAAACATATACATCAAGGCATAAAGCTCGTAAAAGTGAGCAGAATTGATTTAATGTAAACACTTGTGCGATTAGGATAGCCCTCAGCTTAAATCCTGGAGATTAGTATATATGTTCATCTGCATGCCTCTAAGTCACTTACTTACATGAAATCATTTCTGAGCTGCTACGTGGAGCTGGTAATGAAACTCTCATTGTGACCTTTGTTCATTGAGTGTGATTTGTTGGAATCTCTTGCATGGAACTTATGGAGGCCATCAATAGTGATAAGAGCTTTAAAGAGCATTTTATCATTGAAAAATAATGATTAGATTTCTCTTAAATTCAGATATCTAAGCATTAATAATCTTTAATTGACCAGGTAAAAAATAAACATATAATGAAGCATTGTCTCAGATTTAGAGTGGTCAAAGTGCGAGTTGTAATTGTAGACACATTGAATACTTCATTTTGAAGCATTTCCAAACTAATCCAAATAATTGGCAAGCCAATCACATCAGATAAAACAAGATACTGTATGTTGAGCCCAATGAGCAAGTCATAAAATATCTGGCAATGTGGTACCGACAATGGGCTACTTAATGGCACATAAGTGGGACCTTCAGCCCATTGTATCTCTGTCAGTCCTTCAGTTTGTCATGAGGCAGGGACCTGGGTTCGATTCCTAGATCGGGTCACGTGTCTGTGTGGAGTTTGCACATTCTCCTCGTGTCTGTGTGGGTTTACTCCGGGTGCTCTGGTTTCCTCCCACAGTCCAAAAATGTGCAGGTTAGGTTGATTGACCATGCTAAAATTGCCCCTTAGTGTTCTGAGATGCAGAGGTTAGAGGGATTAATGTGTTAGGGGCATGGGTTCTAGATGGGATTGTGGTTGGTGCAGGCTCGATGGGCCGAATGGCCTCTTTCTGTGCTGTAGGGATTCTATGATTCTTCATCACCCTGAAGCAGAGTAGGAAGAGCAAGACATTTCCTACAATCCAGATACCCACCGAAACCCGTAACTGTCTCGGGGGAGACATTAAAAATGCAAAAACTCGGTATTGAAACAATGGCAGCCACAGACAGACGCTTCCTAAACTTAGTGAAATACACAGTGCGTGGAGTATTCCAAGCTGCCCGGCCACTAGAGGGAGATTACAAATGACACAGGCAGTGTCAAAAAGTCTTCAGCAAAGCAAACAAGGCTGCTCTCTCCCTCCATCGCTTTTGAAATGTGTGTCACCTGATTTGACTGTTGATTTTACTAGAAACCTTTCAGTGAATTGAGATCTCATAATATTTGCAACACCTTCTACATCTATCTGTATCCAAGGAACCAGCAAATTCATATTGGCCACAGCATTTAAAATATACACTTTAAGGACAATCAAACGCTACTTAACTGTATACCCTCTTATTCTCTGTATTTTCACCCTAACTTCCCATATCGCCATGTGTATATTTATGTGGAATGTGCATGTGTGTACCTGAAGTTGTGGGTGTATGTGTGTGGAGTGGCGCATATGTGCTGAGTGGTGTAGTGTTTGTGTGTGTATTAGTGGTGTGCTGTAGTCTTTTTGTGTGTGTGCGTTGAGTTGTGCTGTATTTGTGTGCCTAGTGGTGCAAGTGTGTGTGTGTGTGTGTGTGTGTGTGTGTGTGTGTGTGTGTAATAAGGGCCAAATACTCAACGTCACATTTTTATTCTGCTTGTGTTTTAGGGGCTAATAAATTTGCTTGATCTTTGACTTATAAAAGGTTGGTTTGATTGGCTCTGTCTTGGCTAAATCTAGTCTGAAACTTCAATCTTTCTTGTGACTAGCTGTGGAGGTTGAACAGAGAGGATCCAGGACCCCCCCCCCCACTCACCTGGACATCTCAAATTGGATTTTTTTCTCTTCAGCTTCTCCCATTTTGCTCGGGGCCCCCACAATGCTGGCAGATCATGTTCTCCATCTGCTTCTGTCAGTCACCCTCCAATCCCGCTGGGTTTAAATCCCTCACGCTCCAGTTTCCATTTGGCCTTTCTCTTCTCCTCACTGGTATGGTGGTTAGCACTGCTATCTCACCGACCCTGGGTTCAATTCCTGGCTTGGGTCACTGTCTGTGTGGAGTCTCCTCGTGTCTGCGTAGGTTTCCTCCGGGTGCTCTGGTTTCCTCCCACAGTCCGAAAGACATACTGGTTAGGTGCGTTGGGCCGTGGTAAATTCTCCCTCAGTGTACCCGATCAGGCGCCGCAGTGTGGCGACTGGGGGTTTTCAAAGTAACTGCGTTAATGTAAGCCTACTTCTGACACCAATAAACTTTAAACTCCTGGCAACTCCATCTCCATCACCTATCTCTCCCCATTTCCTTTCTCTCTGCACCACAGGTGATCCAACCATTTCAGTCTCTTCTTGGCTGCTGCTCCTGATGCTCCCAATGTCTTCACTGGTCACTGGTTTGTGAAATGTGTTCAGGAAGATTTTCTAAATCAATATATGGAGGTGCCAACGAGAGAGGATGCAATATTAGGAAATGAGTTAGGACAAGTGACGGGAGTGTGTGTAGGGGAACACTTTGGTTCCAGTGATCATAACGCCATTAGTTTCAACCTGATCATGGATAAAGATAGATCTGGTCCTCGGGTTGAGATTCTAAACTGGAAAAAGGTCAAATTTGAAGAAATGGGAAAGGATCTAAAGAACGTGGACTGGGACAGTCTGTTCTCTGGCAAGGATGTGATTGGTAAGTGGGAGGCCTTCAAAGGAGAGATTTTGAGAGTGCAGAGTTTGTATGTTCCTGTCAGGATTAAAGGCAAAGTAAATAAGAATAAGGAACCTTGGTTCTCGAGGGATATTGGAACTCTGATAAAGAAGAAGAGAGAGATGTATGACATGTATAGGCAACAGGGAGCAAATAAGATGCTTGAGGAGGATAAAAAGTGCAAGAAGCTACTTAAGAAAGAAATCAGGAGGGCTCAAAGAAGATGTGAGGTTGCTTTGGCAGTCGAGGTGAAGGATAATCCTAAGAACCTTTACAGGTATATTAAGAGCAAAAGGATAGTAAGGGATAAAATTTGTCCTCTTGAAGATCAGAATGGTCAGCTGTGTATGAAACCAAAAAAAAGGAGGAGATATTAAATGGGTTTTTTGCATCCGTATTTACTAAGGAAACTGGCATGGAGTCTATGGAAATATGGCAAACAAGTAGGGAGAAGAGATGCTTGTTGTCTTGAGGCAAATCAGAGTAGATAAATCCCCAGGACCGGACAGGGTATTCCCTCGGACCTTGAAGGAGACGAGTGTTGAAATTGCAGGGGCCCTGGCAGATATATTTAAAATATTGGTATCCACAGGTGAGGTGCCGGATGATTGGAGGATAGCTCATGCTGTTCCGTTGTTTAAAAAAGGCTCAAAAAGTAATCCAGGAAATTATCGGTCAGTAAGTTTGACGTCAGTAGTCGGTAAATTATTAGAAGGAGTACTAAGAGATAGGATCTACAAATATTTGGATGGACAGGGACTTATTAGGGAGAGCCAACATGGCTTTGTGGTAGGTTATGTTTACTAGTGTCTATTAGTGTCTAAATCTATTAGTATCTTTCGAGGAGGTTACCAGGAAAGTGGATGAAGGGAAGACGGTGGATATTGTCTACATGGACTTCAGTCAGGCCTTTGACAAGGTCCTGCATGGGAGGTTAGTTAGGAAAGTTCAATTTCTAGGTATACATGGAGAGGTAGTAAATTGGACTGGACATTAGCTTAATGGAAGAAATCACAGTGTGGTAGTGGAGAATTACTTCTCTGAATGGAGGCCTGTGACTAGTGGTGTGCCACAGAGATCGGTGCTGGGTCCATTGTTGTTTGTCGTCTATATCAATGACCTGGATGATAATGTGGTAAACTGGATCAGCAAATTTGCTGATGATACAAAGATTGGAGATGTAGTGGACAGTGAGGGAGGTTTTCAAAGCTTGCAGAGGGATTTGGACCAGCTAGAAAAATGGGCTGAAAAATGGCAGATGGAGTTTAATGCAGACAAGTGTGAGGCATTGCACTTTGGAAGGACAAACCAAAGTGGAACATACAAGGTAAATGGTAGGACACTGAAGAGTGCAGTAGAACAGAGGGACCTGGGAATACAGATACATAATTCCCTAAAAGTGGCATCACAGCTCAAAAGGGTCATGAAAAGTGCTTTTGGAACATTGGCCTTTATAAATCAAAATATTGAGTATAAGAGTTGGAATGTTATGGTGATGTTGTATAAGACGTTGGTGAGGCCGTATTTAGAGTATTGTGTGCAGTTCTGGTCACCTAATTACAGGAAAGATACAAATAAAGTTGAAAGAGTGCAGAGAAGGTTTACAAGGATGTTGCCTGGACTAGAGAAACTGAGTTACAGAGAAAGGTTGAATAGGTTAGGACTTTATTCCCTGGAGCGTAGAAGAATGAGGGGAGATTTGATAGAGGTGTATAAAATTATGATGGATATAGATAAGAGTGAATGCAAGCAGGCTTTTTCCACTGAGGCTCAAGGAGAAGAAAAACCAGAGGGCATGGGTTAAGGGTGAAGGGGGAAAAGTTTAAAGGGGATATTAGGGGGGGGGCTTCTTCACACAGAGAGTGGTGGGAGTGTGGAATGAGCTGGCGGATAAATGTGGGCTCACTTTTAACATTTAATAAAAACTTGGACGGGTGCATGGATGAGAGGGGTGTGGAGGGATATGGTCCGGGTGCAGGTCAGTGGGACTAGGCAGAAAATGGTTCAGCACAGACAAGAAGGGCCAAAAGGCCTGTTTCTGTGCTGTAATTTTCTATGGTTCCCTGAAATGCTGGTTCCTGATTTTGTCCTTTGTTACTCCGCACGCCCATCCCAGCATCTGTATCTCATCAGTGTCCAGTCACTCTCCTTCTCCTCTTGATGTTGACAGGTTTCTGCATTATTTAACAATGTCGTTCCCACAGTTGCAGATGCTTCCTCTCAGCCAGAAATTCTTTTCTACCACATACATTCCCACTGCACTTCTCCTGGTTACTGCAAAGAGTTGCTTCACTTTCCGTTTCAAACATTTCCATCTTCTGCTGACGCCCCCCCCCCCCCCCCCCCCCCCCCCCCCCCCCACTCCCCGGTGCTTGAATCTACAATGTCACCTGGAGGACCAGCAAATCAGCTTCCAGCTAGACTCATTACAGCACTCAGGACTTCAACACTGAGTTCAACAACTTTAGACTGTGAATCTTTTCCCCCATATTAATTCCTTTTCTTTAAAAATATCCGCCCCCCCCCCCCCCCTCCCCAACCACCAAAACATGTATTGTCTCAATATAAACCCTCCCCTCGTCCCTACATCAGGTCTTTTGCTCTTGAAGTTGCTACACTTTGTTGCAATCTCTCACAGTTAATATCTATCAGATTCTCCCTCCTGACAAGGACTCGAGACGTTCACTCTGCTTCCAGACTCCAGCATCCACAGTATTTTATTTAATTCACAGGAAATGACTCACCCTCTCCAAATTGTCAGCCAGAATCTTTAAACCTTTGCTTAGATCCTCACCTTTCCGCACCAGTGGATCGTCAGTTGGAGCTATTGACGCAAATTCCATTCCCCGTCATCTACTGCATATATTTCCAGATGCTCATCCAATCCCTGTTTAAGTAACCTGAAACCTCTGCCGATTTGTGGCTGAGCAATTCATAGAAATCCTGCAGTGCAGAAAGAGGCCATTCGGCCCATCGAGTCTGCACCGACCACAATCCCACCCAGCCTACATATTTACCCACTAATCCCTCTAACCTGCGCATCTCAGGACACGAAGGGGCAAATGTCGGCAGGGCCAATCAACCTCACCCGCACATCTTTGGAGTGTGGGAGGAAACCGGGGCACCCGGAGGAAACCCACGCAGACATGAGGAGAATGTGCAAACTCCACACAGACAGTGACCCGAGCCGGGAATCAAACCCAGGTCCCCGGAGCAGCAATGTTAACCACTGTGCTACCGTGCCGCCCCAGAACAAGGAACAAAATTCCGTGTTGTAAAAACTGTCTCTGCTAAAGCTTCCCTCTCCTTCAATCTCGTTACAACCAAGCTCTTAAATTGTTTTATTAATTAATATAGAAACAGGAGGAGGCCATTTGGCCCTTCGAGCCTGCTCCACCATTCAACACAATCATGGCTAATTGTCCAACTCAATAGCCTAATCCTGCTTTCTCCCCATAACCTTAGATCCCATTTGCTCCAAGTGTTATATTTAGCCACCCCTTGAGTATAGAATGATAATCCTTCAGTGTTTGCCTTCTTGAAACCTGCCATCATTTCCAAGCACTTTCCCTGTTCCAGCGAACAAGCTGCTTCCATTACCTCTCCCGACAACGAGTTCCAGGCTCCCACCACCCTCTGTAAAAAAAATTTGCCCCGTATATTTTGTTTAAATCTTGCCCCTCGCATCTTAAACCTATGCCCCTAGTAATTGATTCCTCTACCCTGGGAAAAAGCTTCTGACTATCCACTCTGTCCATGCCTCTCATAATCTTGTAGATTTTTATCAAGTTGCCCCTCAACGTCCGTCGTTCCAGTGAGAACAAACCACGTTTCTCCAACCTCTCCTAATGCCCTCCATACCAGACAACATCCTGGTAAATATTTTCTGTACTCCCTCCAAAACCTCCGCATCTTTCTGGTAGTGCGGTGACCAGAACTGAACACTATATTCCAAGTGCGGCCTAACTAAGGTTTTATAAAGCTGCAACATAACTCGCCAATTCTTAAACCCAATGCCCTGGCAGATGAAGGCAAGCATGCCATGTGTCTCCTTGACTACCTTCTTCACCTGCCTTGCCACTTTCAGTGACCTGTGTACCTGTACACCCAGATCCCTCTGCCTATCAACACTCTTAAGGGTTCTGCCATTGACTGTATATTTCCTATCTGTATTAGACCTTCCAAAATGCATTACCCCACACTTGTCCGGATAAGATGTGCAGGTTTGATGGATTGGCCGTGCTAAATTGCCCCTTAGTGTCAGGGGGATTAACTAAGGCAAATGCATGGAGTTATGGGGATAGCGCTGAGTGGGATTGTGGTCAGTGCAGACTTGATGGGCCAAATGGCCTCCTTCTGCACTGTAGAATTCTATGATTCTCACAAAGGGATGTGTAGAACTAAGTTCTGGCTATGATATCTTTCCAAATTTAACATCATTTTCTTGCTTTTATTTTAAGGCCCCATCTATAGAATCTCATTTGCCCTCCACTGCCTTCAATACTTGTGTTAAACACGGGCATGCCCACACGTCTGGATCTCTCTCTGCCTCCAGTTAATACAAAATGATCACAGGAGGAGATACTTCATTGACAGAGAGGTGAATGAGTGCACTGTAATATTGATCCTGAAGGGATTTAACACAGCATTGAATAGGAGTGGATTTACCGATAAATAATTGGCGTATAGTGGACTCGGTTTGTGATCATCTGGACTCCCTGCTCCTCATACTAACTTGTGAACCTGATAATCCCTCACTGTTTGCCCTCTCTGAAGTTAAAGTTAATTTAGTGTTGCAAGTAGGCTAACATTAACACTGCAATGAAGTTACTACAAAAATCCCCTAGCTGCCTCACTCCGGAGCCTGTTTGGGTACACTGAGGGAGAATTTAGCATGGCCAGTGCATCTAACCAGCGCGTCTTTCAGGAAACCAGAGCACCTGGAGGAAACCCACACAGACATGGGGAGAATGTGCAGACTCCACACAGACAGTGACCCAAGGCGGGAATTGAACCCGGGTCCCTGGCGCCGTGAGGCAGCAGCGCTAACCGCTGCGCCACCGTGCCACCCCAATTTTGACGTTCTCTGCAGGACTTCCCTTTGCCTTTATCAAGAAAAAATTCTTCACCAAAGCTTTGAATCCCTGGTATCGATCGAATGACTTTGTATCGCACCCAGTCTATGGCTCTGATTGGTTTTTATTCCTTTGTGGGATGTGGGTGTTGCTGGCGAGCCAGCATTTACTGCCTATCCTTAGTTGCCCTTCAGAAGGTGGTGGTGAGCTGCCTTCTTGAACGCTGCAGTCCCTGAGGTGTAGGTACACCCACAGTGCTGTTTGGGGAAGAGATGGGGTGGGGAAATGGTGTGAATAACCTTCCTGTATACGAGTCTGCATCACTGCACACAGTAATTGTACTGACCAGAGTTAACGTCGTTTCAAATTGAACAGCCCTTTCTTGCTTTTCTATCCTCCGTGCACAGGACCCAGAATTACTTTTGGCTTACTGCTTTTGAGAAGGAATGAATATGCACCCCCAGATCTTTCTGTTCTTCCATTTAGTACTTGTACGATCGTGGGAAGAAGCAATTATTGACAGACAGTGGCCTGTAGTGACCCTAAAGAGAATTAAATGATGCATTAGTGGAAAATAGTTTCCAGTTGAGAATATTGATCAGTGGTGGCCTTAATTTGTTGACTTGGTCTTTATTGAAGTCTTCAGTGATGTGAGGAGAATGGGAGAGGCCACTGTGGTTTTAGTTGCATTGTTTGATGACCCGTAACTTTCCCTCTTCTCCGCTGCCAGGGGACACATTCCCCACGGACCCCAGCAATCCTGAGCCCTCTAACGAGTGTTGATTGGCATAAGGCAGGACTTCCGTCCTCACACAAGAGGAGGTCTCACCTCATGGAGCTGCCAGCCGATCAGGTTGACCAGCAGCTCTCCAGTCCCTCCGGGAACAGCGCTGCCGAGGCCGGAAGAGGTACAGCAGGGCGCTGCCTGCCACTAAGAACTGGAGGACAGGGGAGTAGTATGGGTCACAAGGGTGGTGAGGGTATGGAATGTCCTGAGGCAGTCACAAGGCAGTGATCAGGGTCTCGGGGATAGGCCGGGGTTGGGGGAGCGTGGCGAGGGAGGCCCGACGGGGCTTTAAGGGGGCTTCTGATGAATGTGTACCCTCTGTCTTCCCATCAGAGATTCAACTCTGCCTGATTATGCCCCCCTACCCCCTTGCCCCTAACCAAGCTGTCATCTGCTGACCAGCCTATAAATTGAGAGTGGGTGAAAATAGGTGGCCACTTAAGGGCCTTAATTGGGGCAAAGGCAGGCTTCCCCTCCAAGGTCCTGCCCACCCCACTGCAAGGTCACTACCCATTCTGGAGAGGCAGGATCCCCCCCCAGAAGTGAATCTCCTCCACTCAATTTCATACATCTCCCCTCCCCCTCCCCAAAGCATCTGAAGGGACAGACATGGCCTCACACCTCCAACTAGCAGGAGGGGAGAGAGAGTAACATTCTGCCTCAAATTGTCTTCAATTAAGTGAGTTCAGGAGTTGAACCTGTTTGAATGTTTCTGAATGGAAAGGTTGACTTCAGTTGGAATTCTGGAAGGCACGGATTGGCATGTTTGGGTTTCTCAATCCAGATCCTACAGTTCAGAAAAATGCAATGTTCGCAGCAAGGTGGTATCCAAGTTCCAGAATTTGGATTCCTTTAGTCTGATCATATAGAGGAGAGTAGGATGTCATCTGGGTTCAGTGCCCTTGACTCTAAAACAGGAGGTTATTGGGTGTCATTCCTGGGCCCTGAGGCTGATATTCCAATGCCATATTGAAGGTGTGCTGCACTGTCTGAGGTAGCATCTTCCCAATGAGATGTGAGACCATGTCTGCCCCGTCAGATGGGTCTGAGAGATCCCATTGCATGATTTGAAGAAGACCAAGACCGTTATCCACAGTGTTCCATGCCTAAAGTAGATAATTTGGTCATTGTGACATTGCTGTTGGATATTCTGTGTATCACAGAATAGAATAGGATTCCTACTGTACAAGAAAAGGCCTTTGAGCCCATCGAGTTTGCACTGACAACAATCCCACCCAGCCCCTAGCCTCATAACTGCACATATGTACCCTCCTAATCCTCCTGACACGAAGGGACAATTTAGCATGGCCAATCTACCTAACCTGTATTTCTTTGGACTGTGGGGGGGAAACCAGAGCACCTGGGGAGGAAACCCACGCAGACATGGGAAGAACATGCAAACTCCATACGGACAGTCACCCAACACCGAATCAAAACAGAGTCCCTGGTGCTGTGAGGCAGCAGTGCTAACCACTGTGTCACTGTGCCACCCTTAGTGTACAAACTGGCTGCCCCTTTTCCGACAATAACAGGGTCAACTTGCATTTGTATAACACAGCGAAACATCCTTCTGTAAAGTTTGAGCTTGAACAACGTCAAGAGACATTAGGTCAGGTGATCAAAACCTTAGCCCAAAAAGATAGGTTTTAAGGAGTGTCTGAAAGGAAGAGGGAAAGATTGAGGAAGAGGATCCCAGAGCATAAGATAGCTGCCAGCGGTGGTGTGAAAGAAATCAGTCGTACACCAGGGGGCAGCATTGCAGGAGTGCAGAGTTCTTGAAAGGTGATCAATGAATGATGTTTTCCACTACAGATTGACAATACACCTACACACCTTACCAAACATGGTAACTGTGACGCCACTGACCTGTTCATTTCGAAACCCAAACTAATCATTCAGAATGTGAATTCAAAACTCCGCCGGTAAGTTGGAGAGTTTGGATTCAGTTTCCAAAAGCTGGTCCCAGTAAAAATGACGATGAAAGCTGTTGGATTGTTGTAAAAACCCAACTAGTTCAGTCTTACTTCAGGAAAAGTAACCTGTTTGTCTTTATAATTTGGTCAGTATATAACTCTATCCAGGAATGGGCTACCTGGGCTAGTGAGTGGGACACATGAGTGGCCCTCCTTTGTCTCAGTGGGCCACAAGATGGAAATTAGCTGTTCACTAATCATGACCCTTGAATAAGATTCAGTACATTTAAAACACGTAAATATTTCATAATGAGTTAAGTTATGCTTTGTCATTTATATTTAATAAAACTATCATCAACTTCAAATGGTAAAAACAAAAGAAATATTTATGTTTTGGACAGAGAGAGAGAGCAGGGCTCTCACAGTCAATGTTAGAATCATAGAAACTCTACAGTCCAGAAGGAGGCCATTCGGCCCATCATGTCTGCACCAACCACAATCCCACCCAGGCCCATCCCCCATATCCCGACATCTTTTACTCACTAATCCCTCTAAACAATGCATCTCATGACTCGAAGGGGCTATTTTTAGCATGGCCAATCAACCTAACCTGCACATCTTTGGACGGTGAGAGGAAACCAGAACACCCGGAGGAAACCCACGCAGACACGAGGAGAATGTACAAACTCCGCACAGACAGTGACCCGAGCCGGGGAATCGAACCTAGGTCCCTAGAGCTGTGAAGCAGCCGTGCTAACGTGCCGTCCAGGGTATGTTTGTGTTGTGAGCAATCAGCACGTACCTCACTTCACTTGCCCTTGCTTATCAGTCACCCTGGGAAACAAGTATGTGGCTGGAATTAGCAAAGTATGGCCCCTGGGCCACAAATTCCCCAGTGCTGTTTGAGACACACACCAGCATGGTTAATTCCTAGCTGACCTCTGGTGTAGTGCAATACGGTAAGAAGCCTGACAACACCAGGTTAAATCCAACCAATTTATTTGCTAGTAAACTCACAAGCTTTAGGGGTTTGCCCGTTCGTCAGGTGAATAGAGAGTTCTGGCCTCAGACAGAGCGTAAAACAGCACAGACAGTTTAGAGATTACTGATTAGAATGCGAGTCTTTACAACTAACCTGCTATTCAAGTCTTAAAGTGGCTGATAATGTGAGTGGAAAGAGCTTTAGGCATAGTTTGAAGAGATGTGTATTGTCTCCAGACAGTACAGTAAGTGAGGTTTTGCAAACCAAGGCAAGTCACGAGGGTTACAGATAGTGCGACATGAACCCAAGGTCCCGGTTGAGGCCGTCCTCGTGTGTGCGGAACTTGGCTATCAGTTTCTGCTCAGCGACTCTGCGTTGTGAAGGCTGCCTTGGAGAATGCTTACCCGAAGATCAGAGGCCGAATGCCCCTGACTGCTGAAGCGTTCGCCAACAGGAAGGGAACAGTCTTGCCTGGTGATTGTCGAGCGATGTTTATTTATCCGTTGTCATACCGTCTGCACGGTCTCCCCAATGTGCCCATTGTATCACAGGGCTGGAAGAATGTCTCCTCTCACCTTCACAGGGAAAGCAGTGATGGGTGATCAGTGCTACTGCACTCAGATGTCTCATGATGCAGGAAGGATTAGTAAATATAGGATCACATTATTTACTGTTAACAACATAGAACATAGAACAATACAGCGCAGAACAGGCCCTTCAGCCCACAATGTTACGCCGACCAGTTACAAAAACAATGACCCTCTAACCTATATCAATCCCTTTCCGTCCATAAACCTATCCACAGATTTCTTAAACACCCCCAAACTAGGCGCATTTACAACTGCAGCAGGCAGGGCATTCCAATCCCTCACCACCCTCTGGGTAAAGAACCTACCTCTGACATCCGTCCTGTAGCTACCCCCCCTTAATTTAAAGCCATGCCCCCTCGTGCTAGCTTTCTCCATCCAAGGAAAAAGGCTATCACTATCCACCCTATCTAAACCTCGAATCATCTTATATGTTTCAATAAGATCCCCTTTTAGCTGCCTTCTTTCCAGCGAAAACAACCCCAAATCCCTCAGTCTCTCCTCATAGGACCTCCCCACCATACCAGGCAACATTCTAGTAAACCTCCTCTGCACCCTCTCCAAAGCCTCCACATTCTTCCTGTAATGTGGGGACCAGAACTGCACACTGTACTCCAAGTGCGGCCGCACCAGAGTAGTGTAACATGATGCTGCGACTCTTAAATTCAATCCCCCGACCAATAAACGCCAAGACACCGTACGCCTTCTTAACAACCTTATCTACTTGATTCCCAATTTTCAGGGATCTATGTACACATACACCTAGATCCCTCTGTTCATCCACACTATTCAAAGTCCTCCCGTTAGCCCTATACTCGACACATCTGTTGCTCCTACTGAAGTGAATTACCTCACACTTCTCCGCATTAAATTCCATCCGCCACCTCTCGGCCCAGCTCTGCAACCTATCTAAGTCTCCCTGCAGACTGTGACACCCTTCCTCACAATCTACCACACCTCTGACTTTGGTGTCATCAGCAAATTTACTAATCCACCCAACTATACCCTCATCCAGATCATTAATAAAGATTACAAACAGCAGTGGCCCCAAAACAGATCCTTGAGGCACACCACTCGTAACCGAACTCCATGACGAATATTTACCATCAACCACTACCCTCTGTCTCCTATCCGATAGCCAATTTCTGATCCAATTTCCTAGATTACCCACAATCCCATACATCTGCATTTTCTGCAGAAGCCTACCATGGTGAACCTTATCGAATGCCTTACTAAAATCCATTTATACCACATCAACATCCTTGCCCCCATCCACCTCTTTGGTTACCTTATCAAAAAACTCAATAAGATTAGTAAGGCACGACCTACCTGCTACAAAACCATGCTGACTATTTCTAATCAATTCATTTCACTCCAAATAACTATAAATCCTATCCCTAATAATTTTTTTCTAAAACCTTGCCCACAACAGAAGTAAGACTCACCGGTCTATAATTCCCGGCAAAGTCTCTGTTCCCCTTCTTAAACAACGGGACAACATTCGCTATCCTCCAATCCTCCGGGACGACACCAGAGACCAATGACGACCTGAAGATCAGAGCCAGAGGCTCTGCAATCACCTCTCCAGCCTCCCAGAGAATCGTAGGGTAGATCCCATTCGGACCAGGGGACTTATCTATTTTCAACCCCTCAAGAATATCCAGCACATCCCCCTTATCAACCGTAATACTGTCTATTTTACACCCCTGCAACCCAGTGTCCTCCTCAGCTATATTCATGTCCCCCTGCGTGAACACCGAAGAGAAATATTGGTTCAATGCTTCTCCAATCTCCTCCGGTTCCATACATAACTTCCCTCTGCTGTCTATAACTGGCCCTAATCTTGCCCTGACCAACCTTCTATTCTTGACATACCTATAGAACGCCTTAGGATTCTCCTTAATCCTATCAGCCAAAGTCTTCTCATGTCCTCTTTTAGCCCTTCTTAACTCACTCTTCAACTCCCTCCTAGCCAATCTAAAGCTTTCTAGTGCACTACCTGAGCCCTCAAATCTCATCCGAACATAAGCCTCCTTTTTTTTTTAACCATCGACTCAACTCTTTTAGCGCACCACGGTTCCCTAGATCTACCAATTCTTCCATGCCTGACAGGGACATACCTATCAAGGACTCGCAGTAGCTGCTCCTTGAAAAACTCCACATTTCGGACGTTCCCAGTCCCTGTAATCTCCTAGTCCAATCTATGCTTCCTAATTCACTCCTAATAGCCTCATAATTACCCTTACCCCAGCTAAAACTACTGACCCTAGGTTCATGCCTATCCCTTCCCATCACTACGGTGAACGTAACCGAATTGTGGTCACTATCACCAAAGTGCACACCAACTTCCAAGTCTAGCACCTGGTCTGGCTCATTTCCCAGCACCAAATCCAATATAGCCTCACCTCTAGTTGGCCTATCTACATACTGAGTCAAAAAACCTTCCTGCACTCTTTGTACAAACACTGACCCCTCTAACGAGCTAGAACCATCGCAATTCCAATCAATATTAGTAAAGTTAAAGTCCCCCATAACAATTACCCTATTACTTTCACTCCTAGCCAGGATTGTCTCCGCAATCCTTTCCTCAACCTCTCTAGAACTTTTAGGAGGTCTATAAAAGACTCCCAACAGGGTGACCTCTCCTCTCCTATTTCTAATCTCCGCCCATACTACCTCAACAGACAAGTCCTCATTAAACTTCCTCTCCGACACTGTGATACAGTCCTTAACTAGCAATGCTACCCCACCCCCCCTTCTACCTTCTTCTCTAGTCCGACTAAAGCATTTGTACCCCGGGACCTGCAACATCCATTCCTGACTCTGCTCTATCCATGTCTCTGAAATGGCCACAACATCAAAGTCCCAGGTACTGATCCACGCTGCAAGTTCATCCACTTTATTGCGAATACTCCTCGCATTAAAGTACACGCATTTCAAACCCTGCTCCGCCCCACCCCCACAATGCCGTGCCTTGCATTCCCCATCTATGCCCCCCTCACTTTCACCCCCTCTACTCATGATCCCACCCCCCCCTCCGAATCAGTTTAAACCTCCCTGCATAGCTTTCGCAAACATACTAGCTCTACACATGACTAAATGCCTGACTCTATATTGAGCAACTTGGTTACATTTCCTTGTTTCGTATTTGATTTCCTCTTCTCTGGTTAAGGTTTCAATATGAATCAGATTAAGGCCCTCGGTTTAGCGTATTGGCATGTCAGAATCTGAATGTCTCAATGGAGATATGAAATGGCGATAGGGAGTATGTGAAAATTGCGGAGAGGAATTTGAGAGAAACAGATGAGGTATTTGTAAATTAGTATTCCGAGGTGTAACCTTGGGGCCTTAATGTCGCTGCAGTAGTTGGAGTAGCCGAGGGGCAGGGGTAAGTATCAATCTATCCAGCAGCCAGAATGGGTTAGTCAGATTGGAGGATGCAGTGTTTAGTTGAAGAGCAGAAGGATGCAAATGTGGTTTTCATCCTAGAGTGTTGTGTACCTGATGTGGTTGAATACTAAAGTGTTAGATCAAATGTTAGCTTTGTAATTGAATATTACCTCATCCACTGTTCAAAATGCAATGCCAGAAAATGCAATCAAGTGCAAAAATGTGGCAGATAAAGAAAATTGACACTTTAAAAAAAAAACTTTCCCTTCAATTGTTTGTTGAAATGTTAGGAGTTTATTTGTTCACAATGGGGATCAACAACACACTGAAACAGAGTTTTAATTCCCCTGTGTACCTGCTCACTTAAGAGAGTTGTACCCTTTGTGCAACAGTGTGATGATACTGTGCCTTTAAGAAATACATTTATATCATGTTTCTTGTAAAGGGTATATTTCAAATTCAGCTCTGTTTTGCAGGGTGCCGATTTGCCTCCAGAATCTTTTGCATTGATAGCTGGGAGAGCAGGTTAAGTACCTGACGTATTTGTTTTAAGGTGAACTGAAGCGCTTGTGTTGACTTGGGTCCCCCCTGGAGTTTGAGTAAAGTTTTGATTGGGTTGATTGACAGGGACCAAGGCATGTGTTTAATGGGAGCAGCTAAGTGTGCTGGAAAAAAGAAACACGATTTCTGTTTCATTTTAAAACAAGCAGTTACTGCTTGGTTCTGAAAGAAGCAAGACGTTTCTCTTTGTCTCTCTCTCTGTAGAAGGTGTCTACAACCTAAGTCCAAGTAAGTAAATTTGTGTTTAGCTTAACTGATTTTGAAGAGAGCTGCAAGAGGAATATTCTTGAATTGGAACTCATAAGAATAGGTTAGAAGTTAAGAATTGTATCTGGTTATGTTTAAGTGTTGTTCAATTGTTCAATGTTAAACCAATTCATTTGTTATAGTTAAGCTGTGTTGTTAAATAAAGTTTTGTTTTGTTTTGATAAAAACTTTCCCGGGTATCAATAGAATCACACCTGGGAGTGGAACACAATCCTTACGCTAATACCAAATTAGCAAATTGCCTGTAGTCCTGATAAAATTTGGGGTTTTTAATCTGTGCCCTAACAACAGAAACAGCTTATTTCTCAATAAGCCTCACCTCCTGCGACTGAGCCCCATTGTACACTGGCCCAGCCCCATCAAATCAAACACTGCTTCTGCTATCAGTTGATGCAGAGAAAAGCTTGTCTGGCCAGAATGGAGCGGTGGAGGAGGAAACCCAAATGGGAAATCTCTGCTCAGGGGCTTTGCTGAAATGGGGATATGGACATCAGGGTGTAGCTAATGCTCGTGAACCCCATCTCCCATCGCCACCATCCCTCGCCACAACTTCACAAAATCGAACGTGCGATAGAATTAAGGACAAAAAGAAATTCCACAAATGGATTATGACATACTTATAGTACTCGTAAATTGTATGTAAATGATTGAGAATTTAATGCACTCAGAGTGACAACATCTGATTGATAGACTTTAGTATGAAATGCAGACTTTTCATTTCTATGCTGTAAATTAGAGGGCTGAACGTTGCAACATATTGGCCGGAATTTTCCAGCTGCGGTGGGATCTTCTGGTCCCGCTGACAGTGCACCCCCTCCCGTGGGTTTCCCAGCGATGAGGGGTGCATTCAACAGAAAACCCTGTTGATAACAGCAGGCATGATGTGGAGATCCTGGCGTCGGACTGGGGTAAACACAGTAAGAAGTCTCTCACCACCGGGTTAAAGTCCAACCAATTTCAAATTGGCCAATGACAGGCCATCCCGAAACATGCGGTGGGTTGCGTGGGACGTACTGCCCTTTGTAATTGTTTGTGTATATAAATGATCGTCAATCTTTGAATACTTCATTTTAATTTCAGTGATTGATATGCTGTGAGTTATTTTATTTGTACCATCATCACAAAGCAGCACCTTTTTAAAATTAACTCATTATCTATTAGTCTCATTCTATAACAAGCCCACCCCCAGTGATTTAAAAAAACATTCATTCATGGGACAGGGGTATCGCTGCCTGGCCAGCATTTATTGATGTGGGTATGCCGGCGTTGGACTGGCGTAAACACAGTAAAAAGTCTGACAACACCAGGTTTTAGTCCAACCTATTTATTAGAATTAGATTAGAAACCATTCTAATCAGTAATCTCTAAACTGTCTGTGCTTTATATGCTCTGTCTGAGGCCAGAACTCTCCATTCACCTGACGAAGAGGCAGTCCCCTCGAAAGCTTGTGAGGATATTATCAAATAAATAGGTTGGACTAAAACCTGGTGTTGTCAGACTTTTTACAGCATTTATTGGCCATCCCTCATTGCCTTGTTCAAAGGTCAACCGCATTGCTGTGGTTCTGGAGTCACATATAGGCCAGACAAGGTAACGACAGCAGAATTCCTTTCATAAAGGATATTAGTGGGCGGCACGGTAGCACAGTGGTTAGCAGTGCTGCTTCACAGTTCCAGGGGCCTGGGTTCAATTCCCGGCTCGGGTCACTGTCTGTGTGGAGTTTGCACATTCTCCTCGTGTGGGTCTGAGTTTCCTCCGGGTGCTCCGGTTTCCTCCCACAGTCCAAAGCTTTGCATTTGGTTAATTGGCCATGCTAAATTGCCCCTGAGTGTTCCAGGATGTGTAGTTAGAGGGATTAGCGGGTGGATATGGGGATAGGGCCTGGGTGGGATTATGGCTGGTGCAGACTCAATGGACTGAATGGCCTCTTTCTGCACTGTGGGATTCTGTGATTCTAGTGAACCAGGTGGGGTTTTTTTACACAGTGGTTTCATGGTCATCAGTAGATTCTTAATTCCAGATTTTTAAAATTAAATCTAAATTCCACTATCTGCAGTGTCTGGATTCGAACCCAGACCCACAGGACATTAGCTGAGTTTCTGGATTGATTGAGTAGTGAAAATACCACTGGGCTATCACCTTCTCCAACATGCACTGGCGAAGTTGCTGTGATATGGGCTGGCGACGTTGTTGGAAATTGTGGATATATAACCCGCAATGTTTCAATCATTCATTTTAATGGATGGAAAATGGCAGATTCCTGAAACCATTGGGAAGGAAGACTAGATTGTCAGATGTGCTGAAGAAGTTCAGTTTTGCTTTCACTAAGAAACCCTGTAGCTCACTCCCAGCCAGTGTACTCTTTCGCATTGCTTCAGTCTAAAGAGCTGATCCTTACAGATTAAGGACATGTGACAGCCTTGGGCAGCCCACTGTCAGACCTGCTCCCTTGCTAACGCTCTGCAGTTGCTGGGATTTAAGCTGCTTGTTCTCTCACCATCCTTAAGCAGGATTAGAACAGACGGCCTTTTCTCTCTCTTGACTTTTTAGTTAATGAAAAGCAAATCAAGCTTATTGCTTCTTGCAACTTTGGAGGAATGCGATTAAGTATGTTTCTTCGTGACTTGGATTTAGGTTAAGTTCCCCAAACCATAACCGTGTGGAAAATAGTCGAGCTTTTTAATATTCTACAGTGCTCCAATATCAAAGTACCCCAGTCACTTCATTTGCCCATATTACACTAAAAATAGTACCTTGCCATAGAATCCCTGCAGTGCAGAAAGAGGCTATTCAACCATCAAGCCACCACTGACAACAATCCCACCCATTTGTTTGCCATGTGGGCCGAAGGGCCTTATTGTGCTGTAGTGTTCTATGTTCACCCTGGCCCTATAAACCCATGTATCTACCCTGCTAATCCCCTTGATACTAAGGGGCAATTGATCCTGGCCAATCCACCTAAACTGCACATCCTTGGACTGTGGGAGGAAACCCATGCAGACACAGGGAGAATGTGCAAACTCCACACAGACAGTGTCTGAGGCTGGAATCAAACCTGGGTCGCTGGTGCTGTGAGGCAGCAATGCTATCCACTGCGCCACCCTTTTATAGCACCTGTAGCCTTGCAGTTCTTATATTGGGGTAGCAGAAAGTTTGGATCTTGCAATAATGGTTGCCAATCTGAAAGTAGTAAAACAACAGACAGGAGAAGCCAATGGTCAAGTCTCTCACTGTTTATTGGGTTATATTGGAAGAGCAGGATTTTTTTTTTTTACCCCTTTATTCCAATCTAATCAAGTCAGATTAAACCCAATTCAGAGTCCCAACAAGTTGGGACATTCCCAATCCAAGCTGACAAGACAGGTCTCCTGTCTTGGGCTTGATCTACATGATCCAAGCTGACTGGAGTAGGTGTAGCTCCTCCTCCAGGGCTTGATCTAATTTGCATCTTAGCCAAAAGGCCAAGATGCCGCTTTAAAAAATTGAGTTCTAGCACATTAGCAACAAATTCTGCTGATACTGAGCAAGGCCCCCAGCCTATATAAACACTTCTTAGCAGTTTGGTTCAATCTGAGCAGAATTGTTGGGGGAGGAAAACACATTCATCTTCTGCCTATCTCAATAAGGAAGGAACAACTGGGATGCCCCTTTTAAATGAGTCATAGTTTAACGAGTTTTCTAATTTTAACTCCATAATATTGGTTCTTCCTTGAAACTTTATTAACACAAATAAAACAGACAACAGCAACTCCACCCCTCCCCCCCCAAAAGAGAATGGGCCAGTCCAGTATGACATCACTCCATCAACAGCTTGTCATCAACTTGGCCTAGCCAATCAGCTTTTGCTGCATGGATATAATCTGGGACTGGGGTGAGGAGTTGAGTCTGGTGATTGTGTGTAGAGGTGGCTGGGTGTCTTTGTGACTTGGGATTGGGCCAGTATAGGCTAAGGAGGTTCCCAAGTAAGAGCTCCTCCTCAGCTTCAAAGGCAGTCTGTTTCTGAAGGGAAACTGTCAAATCACAACTAGTACTTTGGAGAAATGACAATGAAATTTTTCTGCTTCGTTATCGGTGAAGGTTTGAAGGCCAGCTTGTTTGCGTGCCCAAAGAACTTCCGGCCCCTCTGCTGAACATCATCGACAAACAGTCTCCGCCAAGGTCCAGGACCAAGCCTTCCAGTTCCATTTCTGTCGACAAGGGAAGGGGTGACAACTGCTGAGCTAACAGGACGATGACCACAGCCTCCAAGAAATGTAAGTTTAAGTGTGCTGCTGAGATTTCGAACCTGCGCTGGATGTTCCCTTGGGTTCTCTGTGCCCCCAGCCTCTCCTGTAGGTGGAACCTTGCCACCCAAAACCAATCATACAATCAGGTGACTCAACCCTTTGCTGTGTGTGCTGGTGGATACTGTCATCCCAAATGTGCTCCTGTGTGCTTTATTCCCGCCCCCACGAAAGCTGACACATTGGGCAACTGGAAGAATATATGAATAGGATGGGAATGGGAGGATACGGACTCTTAAGTGCATATGGTTTTAGTTTAGGCAGGCATCGTGATCGGCACAGGCTTGGAGGGCCGAAGGGCCTCTTCCTGTGCTGTACTGTTCTGTGTTCTTTGTTCAAATGTGGAGATGCCGGCGTTGGACTGGGGTAAAACACTGTAAGAAGTCTGGCAACACCAGGTTTAATTCCAACCGATTTATTTGATAGTAAACCCACAAGCTCTCATCAAAGGGGCAAACCCCAAAAGCTTGTGAGTTTACGATCAAATGGACTGGTTGGACTTAAACTTGGTGTTGCCCGACTTCTTTCTTTATTCAAAGCCAGTTGTAAACCAACAAACTGGTTATTTTAGAGAAAGGAGGAGAGGACTTGCATTTATATAGTGCCTTTCACACCCATGTTATTGTGTTCTGGGTTTCACGTCACTGGAGGGATGTGAATGCATTGGAGAGAGTGCAGATGAGGTTTGCAAGAATGGTTACAGGGAGAGAAACTACAGTGATGAGGGTAGACTGGAGAGGTTGGGACTGTTCTCCTTGTAGAGAAGAAGGGGAAGAAGAGATTCAACAGAGATGCTCAATATCGTGAGAGGTTTGGATCGAGTAGTTAGGGAGGAACTGCTCCCTCTTGTGCAAAGCTCAAAAACAAGAGGGCACAGATTTAAGGTGGTTTGCAAACGAAGAAAATGCAATGTAAGAAAAACCTTTTCACACAGCGAGTGGTTGGGGTGTGGAATGCACTGCCTGGAAAGTGTGGTTCAATCGAGGCATTCAAGAGGGCATCAGATGATTATTTGAATAGAAGCAATGTGTAGGGTGTGGGGGAATGGCACTAAGCCATAGTGCTCATTCAGAGAGCTGGTGCCAACACAATGGCCCGAATGGCCTCCTTCACCACATAACAGGTCTGTGATTCAGCGAATGCCGTAAGATGGGAAACATGGCAGCTAACCTGTGCACAGCAAGCTCCCACAAATAGCAATGTGACAATTGCCAGGTGACCTTTTAGATGTTGGTTGGAGGGTATGAAGTTCATGTGTAAAAATATAAATGAATGAAATACATACTCTGTAATCGCGGGCTGGTCCGGTCGACTGTTCCCATAATTATCTGTGGCTATCCAGCGGGGTCGCTTGTTCTGGGTTTCCAGGATGCACGCGGGGAAGTAATTACCAATTCACCGTTTAAAAAATCCACCAGTACAAGAGGAAGTGTGAATGTAGCTCGTAGGGGGGTGGGATTCTGATTGCACTGATGTGGGATCAAGCCAAGACTTTTTTTAAAGAAAAGGTAATATGTACATTTCAAAAGATTGCTTTTAAGGCACCTTGACAAATATATGAATAGGATGGGAATAGAAGGATTTGGTCCCCAGCAGAGTCAGGGATTTTAGTTCAGTGGGGCAGCATGGTTAGTACAGGCTTGGAGGGCTGAAGGGCCTGTTCCTATTCTGCAATCAATATCCCTGGACTCTCCACCCAGGCCGTGTAGCTCTGGCTGCAAACCGTCTGCAGCACTGATGTGTTTTACAGCCATCTCATTCCCGAGAAATAATCTTGTCGTTCTCGTGGGATCTTTTTATTTTGCTCACTGGAATGTTCTTCTATTTGCGCGGCAGGGATAAGACAAACAAAGAGAATTTCCCACAGTGTGCCTCGGAAGATCACCGCCCGCCAGTGCGAGGCGCCTTGCCGCACGCTTTACAACACGCTGAAAAGAAAGTACTCGGCAGAGCGGAACATCAGGACGGAGACGGTCAAAACGCAAAGCGGTCGAAGCCCAGCGCAGCGACACGAGCAGCGCAGCATCAAGATGTGAGTGTTACCAGCACGGATTTATCTCCAGACATTAATTCAACGTGATTATTGCAGATAAAAGAGAGGCGCTGGCAAAGTTTTTTTTGTGTTGCGCTCATCAGGACAGACACAAGAGTGCCAAATTTCAAAGGGAGCAACAATCTGTACTGAGTGAGAAAAGGGTGCTGATTGGCTGGCAAGTCAACCCTGATTGGGCAAGGTATTACTATGGGGAATTAATGAAGATTTGCCTGAGTACGTGTAACTTCTAGCAAAAGTAATTTAAGATTGCTGAGCCCATAATCATAGAACCCTTAAGTGCAGAACAGAAGGAGGCCATTCAGCCCATCAAGTCTGCACTGACGCTTCAACAGCACATCTTACCCAGACCCTCACCCGTAACCCCACATATTTACCCAGTAAAACCCCCTAACCTGCACTAAGGGACAATTTAGCATAGCCAGTCCACCTATGCTGCCCATCTTTGGACCATGGGAGGAAAGTGCAAACTCTGCACAAACAGTGGCCCAAGGCTGGAAGTGAACCTGGGCCCCTGGCACTGTGAGGCAGCAGTGCTAACTACTGTGCTGCCCCATGCTTGCTGGACGGTGCATATATTAATATTCAGACCTGTCCTCTGCAGCCAAAAAGAACATGGCCAGGCATAGTGCTTTTTTTTTTGAATTAAACAAAATCATGGGGGACAATAGTTTCCAGATGTATTCTCCCAATGCCTTGACCAATGTCCCAATCAATCAGCTCCCTTTTCTCATGCGGTATAAGTTGTTGCTCCTTTGAAATTTGGCGTTCAGGTGATTGTCCTGATGAGTGCATGATGAAAAGCTTCGACAGTAGATCCTTTTTTCTGTAATTAAGTAGATTGAAAATGTGAAATAGAGAAGAAAAACCACAATGCTTGCAATAATGCCTCTTACATTACAATAACAACTGTATTTACCCAAACATACTTCCCTGGTTGTTTTTAAAAATTTATTTATTTATTCGTGTCACAAGTAGGCTTACATTAACACTGCAATGAAGTTACTGTGAAAATCCCCCTGTTGCCAAGCTCCGGTGCCTGTTTGGGTACACGGAGGGGGAATTTAGCACGGCCGAATGCACCCAATCAGCACGTCCTTCAGTCTCTGTTGGCCTCGGGCAGGATTTTATGCCTGAACGAGGTCGTAAAATCCTGGCGGGGGGGAGAACGTGCAAACTCCACGCAGACAGCGACCCAAGCTGGGAATCGAACCTGGATCCCTGGCGCTGTGAGGCAGGAGTACTAATCACAGTGCCACTGTGGTTTTTTGAAGTAAGGTAGCTCGCCCTGAAGTTGCGGGTTGGCATCCCTCCGTCTGCCAGAGGTGAAGGGAACTCTGGTGTGAGGATGGACAAGATCAACTGCCGTGTTTCCTCTTGAGAGTTGAACAAACTGATTCTGGAAGAATAAAGTCTACCACAAATGCCCCAGAGGAAGCTATCCCTTCCCAGTGGTGTAGAATAATCTCCGCTGGCACCTTGTTTTCAGGGCTGACGTCTGCTGTGGAGTCTCTGAAACCACATGTTGGCGAGCTGTGCAGACACGTGGATTCGGGACGGTGTCTGTGGGAGTTTGCGCATTCTCCCCGTGCTTGCGTGGGTTTTCTCCGGGTGCTCCGGTTTCCTCCCAAAGATGTGCTCTTAGGCTGATTGGAAGTAATAAATTGACCCTAAATTAGTTTCCCCCAATGTGGATTGCCATAAAACAATAGATAAGGGTCATGGGTGGAGTGGGGGGGACTGGTAATGTTAAAATGGCGGCGCGGGCTCGTTGGGCCGAAGGGCCTGTTTCCCGGGCTGTTTTTGTTCTTTGATGCTGTCATTTGCATCTGGAGTCTTCCACCTATCGGGATTGATGTTGGGGGCTTTCGTGTGTGTCTTGGCAAGGGTGTGCCTGACCATGTGGCATATCCTTGGGGATGCCCATGGATGTGCGCTGGCCAGCAGGGGGTTCTATGCCGGATTAGTGCTAACAGCGTGTTTGTTGTAGAAAGGACTGTTTCATTGGTAACTTTTCTTTCCGTGTGATGCCAGAGACAGAAGTTATTGAGCCTTTGTCCAGGCTTTGCTGCCACACAGCAAAGTGCTGAGGATGCAGGTCTCGGAGAGGGAGACTCTCAAATGCTAAGATACAGAGGGATCTGGGGGTCCTTGTACATTAATCACAAAATGTTATCATGCAGGTAATTGGGTAAATTAAACGTTTGGCTTTGTTGTAAGGGGGACGCAATATAAAAGTAGGAAAGTCTTGCCGCAACTGTACAGACCATATTGTGTGTGGTTTTCTTAGGGATGGGTAAACTTGCACTGGAAGAGCAACTTCACTGTAGGTTGTCTTGTGAGGATAGGTTGTGCTTGTCCTCAATGGAGTTTAGAAGACTGAGAGGTGAAACGTATCAGATTGTGAGGGGGTTAGACAAGTTTGATGCTGAAAGGATTTTCTCCTTATGAGGGAATCTAGAACGAGGGGCACAATTTGAAATTAAGGGGTTTTAAGGACCACAGGACTTGGGAACAGGAGAAACCCATTCTTGTCTGCTGTGCCTTCAATAAGATCACGGCTGATCTGTTTGGGGTCTCAATTCCACTTCCCAGCTATCCGTCATAATCCATGATTGCCTTGTCTGGCAGAAGTTATCTAACTCTGCCTATACGTCATTGAGACGTATAAGATGATGAATGGGATGGATAGGATAGAGGTAGAGAGACTCTTCCCGCTCAAAAAAGACTGTAGGACTAGGGGGCACAGCCTCAAGATAAAGGGGGGGTTTTAGAACGGAGTTGAGGAGGAACTTCTTCACTCAAAGGGTGGTGAATCTCTGGAATTCTCTGCCCGTTGAAGTGGTGGATGCTGCCTCGCTAAATATTTTCAAGAAGCGGGTTGATGGGTTTTTGATAAGAGAAGGGATTAAGGGTTATGGGGAGAGGGGTCGGGAAGGTGGAACTGAGCCACGACAGATCAGCCATGATCTTATTGAATGACGGGGCAGGCTCGAAGGGCTAGATGGCCTACTCCTGCTCCTATTTCTTATGTTCTTAAATACATTCAGTGACCCAGCCTCCACTGCTTTTGGGAACAAGAACTCCACAGGCTAGTTAACCCTCTCAGATTAAAACAAACTCCTCATTTCCATTTTGAAAGGCCACCTCTTTTTCTTAAACTGTGTCCTCTAGTTCTAGTGGAAACATCTCCCCCATCATGTCCTGCCAAGGGCGTCACGGTAGCACAGTGGTTAGCATTGCTGCGTCACAGCTCCGGGGACCTGGGTTCAATTCCTGGCTCGGGTCACTGTCTGTGTGGAGTTTGCACATTCTCTTCGTGTCTGCGTGGGTTTCCTCCGGGAGCTCCGGTTTCCTCCCACAGTCCAAAGATGTGCTACTTATATAGATTGACCATGGTGAATTGCCCCTTAATGTCAGATAAATGCATGGGGATAGAGTCTGGGTGGGGTTGTGGTTGGTGCAGACTGTATGGATCGAGTAACCTCCTCCTGTATATAGGATTCTATGATTCTTTACTGTTTGTCATTATTGAGCC
Organism: Prionace glauca; assembly: GCA_037974335.1. Classification (NCBI taxonomy): domain Eukaryota; kingdom Metazoa; phylum Chordata; class Chondrichthyes; order Carcharhiniformes; family Carcharhinidae; genus Prionace; species Prionace glauca. The sequence continues at coordinate 53,602,157 of CM075737.1, read as the reverse complement.
AGAGTCTGTAACATAATTTGAGAAGAAGATGGATATGTGTTTAAAAAATAATATATACTATAAAATGTGGGGAAATAGAGTACTGTAGGGAGATCTAGCTGAAGAATTCGTATTGGTAGACACACAGTGGACTGAATGAACCACTTCTGTGTTCTTAAACTCCTTAATTTTATGACAATATATGTTAAGATACTCTTGAAGATGGGAGTTTGTCAGCATTGCATGAAATTTAGTTTAGTTTTAGTTGGAACAACACCAGGGTGCAACTTTAAACAAAAACCCACCTTTCAGATAAGGTGCTAAACCAGGGTCTGGTATATCCTCTCCAGTGGACATAAAGGAACAAACAAACAGATGAATTTGGAGCAGAAGTCGGTCACTTGGCCCCTTGACCTGTTTTGCCATTCAATAAGATCATGGCTGACCCCACATTCCCACCTACCCCGATAATCTTTCACCCCTTGGCTTATCAATAACCTATCTAGCTCTGCCTTCAAGATATTCAAACACGACACTTCCAGTGCCTTTTGAAGAAGAGAGTTCCAAAGACTCTCAACCCTTTGGGAGAAAAATCTTCTCATTATCTCTGTCTTAAATGGACAACCCCTTATTTTTAAACAGTGAGCCCCTCGCTCTAGACTCTCCCACAAGAGGAAATGTCCCCTCCACATCCACCCTGCCAATACCTCCTCAGGATCTTCAGTGTTTTAATCAAGTCACCCTTCTAAACTCCAGTAGATGCAAGCCTGGCCTGTTCAACCCTTCCTCATAATGACAATCCACCCATTCCAGGTACTAGTCCACTAAACCTTCTCTGAAACACTTTCACTGCGCTTACAAACTCCCAGCAGTATTTCCAAGAAGGACAGGGGAGGTCGTCTTCATGCCTGGGACGGCATTGATTGCACCCTCTGCCACTGGGGGGAACCTGCAGCGGGGGAGGGGGTCGGGGGACTGGAAGATCCCATTGGGGGAGCGATCGGAAATGTTCATCCAATATTTTGGTGAACCATTTCTCTTGAGTTTCATTTACCTTGGGGAACTTTCTGCCTGGTTTCTGCTTTGTTTTTTTTATGCACAATCTCATGTGTTCAGGAACTGCCCTTCTCCACACCGTGTCCTGGTGTAAACAGCCTTTATATTGGAAACTCTGACACAGCATCACTTGAAGAGGAAATACTTGCATTTATACATTGGGCGGGATTTTCCGTCCACGCCTGCCCTCAGCTGGAACATCCCGCCTGAGGTCAACGGACCTTTCCGTGGCCCACCCCTCGTCCACTCCAATTCCCATGACGGGCGAAAAGGGAAAGTTTGCCTCGGGATGTTTGATCACCGCTGGACATCACACAACATGTCAGAGGCAATGAAATCCTTTTGACGCTGTTGTAATGTTGGAAACAATTTGCACACGTCAAACTCCCGCAGCCAAAAATGTGATAAAGGCTTGATCTTTTTACTGACATTGTGGGCTAGAGATTTGGGCAGGAAGAAATAATCTCTAATATAGCTGTAATGGGGGCAAACTTCACAACATTTTCAGTAAAATGTGTGGCCCACATACCGAAGTTAGCACAGGTAACCAATAACTGGATATTCAATGAGTTTGATTAAAATGTTGAAAAAAGAGATACTAAATGTGAATGTAATTAGCAAGCCAGCAGTCAGCCTAGGCAATTGGTAGTTTTCCCACAAATCTGGACATTGCTGTGACCATGTCTGTTTTGAACGGCAGTGGTTGGCTTCTAATTCTGTCCGTCCAGTTTATCCGTTCATGCTTTTGACACTGTGGACTAGGCAGGTGGCTCAGTGGTTAGCACTGCTGCCTCACAGTTCCAGGGAACTGGGTTCAATTCCAGCCTTGGGTCACTGTTTGTGTGGAGTTTGCACGTTCTTCCAGTGTCTGCGTGGGTTTCCTCCAGGAGTCTTGGTTTCCTCCCACAGTCCAAAGATGTGTGGGTTAGGTTGATTGGCTACGCTAAATCGACCCTAGTGTCAGGGGAGTTAGCAGGGTAAGTATGTAGGGTTACAGGAATAGGACTTGGGTGGGATTGCGGTTGGCGCAGACTCGATGGGCTGAATGGCCTCCCGCACTGTAGGGATTCTATGACATTCTATAAAATAATGAGGAGCGTAGACAAAGTAGATAGTCAATATCTTTTCCCAAAGGTACGAGAGTCTAAAACTAGAGGGCACATGTTGAAGGGGAGATGTACAAAAGTGTCCAGAGGGATAATATTTTCACACACAGGGTGGTGAGTGTCTGGAACAAGCTGCCAGAAGTGGTAGTAGAGGCGGGTACAATTTTATCTTTTAAAAAGTATTTAGATAGTTATTTGGATACGATAGGTATAGAGGGATATGGGCCAAATGCTGGCAATTGGGATTAACTTAGGGGTTTTAAAAAAAAGGTGGCACGGACAAGTTGGGCTGAAGGGCCTGTTTCCATGCTGTAAACCTCTATGACTCTACGGAGATTGGATTGTGCTGTGCACAGTTTGCAGGTAGAAAACAAATGCTTGAGGGTCTGATACGGTGGGCGATTTCTTCTATACCAGGAATGCGCCACCTTTTGGTGGAGCTGCTCTGTTGGCATTCGGGGCACCCACTTGAAGCTGGCATTGGGGCCTTTGGCTTTGGAAATCAGAGGCCTATTTCAGGCTTCTTTTGGGCTGAGAATGACCTGAACATGTGCCTAGTCGGAGCAGTACTTCTCAACGGCTGCTCCGGGGCCCTGAAAGGGACCTTTAGTGGCCAAAGAGAAAGCCACCAATTGCACTTCAGCCTCCCAAGCATGGATTGGTCATTGTTGAGAGAGGTTGGAACATTACTGCCTCTGCAGACAAAGTTGGGTGAAAGTAATAATTTCTCCCCCCTTTGTTAGTTTGCAAACAATATACCTCAATAACTCCATGGGTGGATTTTAACACTTGGTGCAGAGATAGCAGTGGCCTAGTAAAGCACAGATTAGTTTTGAACAAAGATATATAGATGTGGATTCTGGAGTTTGTAAAAGGCTACGTTAACATTAGGATTTAATATTTGAATGTTGCAATGAGTTTTCAGAGCAAGTTATTGGATATGGATTAGCCTGAAGCCTCCCCAGGGAGATGGAAGTTCTTCATAAAAATTACTTCTATTTTCAGGTTTATACTTGCAGGACATTAACTGGGCAGGGGGTAGACTGAAGGAAGAGCTGTGTAATTTTAATAATGTTGAACTAACGCAGCACACGCGCTAACTGAGTGTCCCCTTGTGATGTTTGTTTTTGTGCTTATGGTTACAAAAGACTACATTTTTGTGGTGCCACCTTTTGACCTCAGAGCATCTCGAAGCGCTTTACAGCCAGGCAAGTATTTTGTAGTCACTGTTGTAACGTGGGAACCAGAACAACAAATTGGCACAGAGTCAGCTCCCACAAACAGCAAAGAGATGATGAACAGATAACTCGCTTTCAATGGGATCAGTTGAGGAATAAGTATTGCCTAGGACGTTACTGCTCTTCAGATATTTTTGATTTGATTTATTGTTGTCATATGTATTGGTGCACAGTGAAAAGTATTGTTTCTTGCGCATTGTACACACAAAGCGTATCGCTCGTAGAGTCCACAGGGGATAAGGAAGGGAGAGGGTGCAGAATGGAGTGTTACAGTTAGAGCTAGGATGCAGAGAAAGATCAACTTAATATGAGGTAGGCCCGTTCAAAAGTCCGATGGCAGCAGAGAAGAAGCTGTTCTTGAGTCGGTTGGTACGTGTTCTCAGACTTTTATATCTTTTTCCCAATGAAAGAAGGTGGAAGAGAGTGAGGTGCATAGGGTCCTTAATTATGCTGGCTGCTTTTCCGAGGCAGTGGGAGGTGTAGACAGAGTTAATGGTTGGGAGGCTGGTTTGTGTGATGGATTGGGCTTCATTCACAACACTTTGTAGTTTTTCTGCAGTCTTGGTCAGAGTAGGAGCCACACCAAGCTGGGATACATCTGGAAAGAATGCTTTCGATGGTGCATCGGTAAAATTGGTGAGAGTCATAGCAGATAGTGTCCTGGGATCTTTTAAGTGCACCCGAGAGGCTAGAAAGGGCCTTGGGTTAATATTCTAAAGTGTAGCACTCCCTTCGCCCTGCGATACAGTGTCAGCCCAGGTCTTGTGCTTGAGTCCCAGGGTGGAATCAGATACTAGGAATTACTTTTGTGTAATTGTCCCGAATATCGATGACACATCAGCTGGTCTGGTGTTCATGGCAACAACCCAGTAAGTTTCCTTTCAGTTTATAGCGTCACATTCATAAACCACAATGAGTGTAATTGGAATATGTGTAAGTGCGTTCTCAGAAACCTATGGTAATCTGGAACAGGAGTAGCCCATTTAGCCTCTGGAATCTGCTGTGCCAGTCTGTGATATACCCCTACTTCACTTACCCACTCCAGCTGTCCTATTGGCACAAACCTATTGATATTAGACCCTTGATGCTGGTGCAATAGGTGCCAGGCTCCACATGCAGAATTGTTTGCTGATAAGTTAGTGACCCACCGACCTCATTCTCCAGCAGCTGGGGTGGCACGGTGGCACAATGGTTAGCACTTTGCAGGAACCTGGGTTCAATTCCTGTCTTGGGTCACTGTCTGAGTGGAGTCTGCACATTCTCCCCATGTCCGTGTGGGTTTCCTCTAGGTGCTCCCACAGTCTAAAAGACCTGCTGGTTAGGTGGACTGGCCATGCTAAATTCTCCCTCAGTGTACCCGAACTGGCGCCGGAGTGTGGCGACTAGGGGATTTTTCACAGTAACTTCATTGCAGCGTGAATGTAAGCCTACTTGTGGCATGAATAAATAATCTTTTAAAACTGTCGACTTTATTGCAAAGGAGGAGGAGCAATGTCTTTACTGAGATGGGCTGTAGCTCGACGAGGAAGTGAAGGCTGTAACAGGATTACCTCTCCTACAGGCATTTGTTTAATTGCCCCACCCCTTCTGACCGTCACCAGTATTTCCAGTCCCTGTACCCCTCCACTCCGACTCCCAGTCGCTGCACCGGCTAAGCAACGTAACTGCAACTCACTTTCACAATTCCTATCCTCGATTTCAAATCGCTCCACAGCTTTGTCCCCTCTCTACCTACCGCCCCTCGTAATCTCCTTCAAATCCACAATCCTCCAAGAATATAGCACTCCGCTAATTCCAACCCCTTGTGCAAAACCCCTTTTCTCCAGCTTTATTGGCTGTGAATTCAGCTTCTGGAATTGACTCTGGAAATCTCCTTAATCGTAGAACCAATAGAAACCCAATGGTTCAGAATGAGGCCATTTGGCCCTTTGAGTCTGGACTGACCGTAATCTCACCAGAAGGATGTGGAAGCATTGGAGAGAGCGCAGAGGAGATTTACCAGGATGCTGCCTAGTTTGGAGGATAGGTCTTATGAGGAAAGGTTGAGGGAGCTGGGGCTTTTCTCTTTAGAGCAGAGAGGCGACTTAATAGTATTGGAGTACTGTGTGCAGTTCTGGTCCCCACATTACAGGAAGGATGTGGAGGCTTTGGAGAGGGTGCAGAGGAGGTTTACTAGGATGTTGCCTGGTATGGTGGGGAGGTCCAATGGGGAGAGACTGAGGGATTTGGGGTTGTTTTCATTGGAAAGAAGGAGGCTAAGAGGGGATCTTATTGAAACATATAAGATGATTAGAGGTTTAGATAGGGTGGATAGTGATAGCCTTTTTCCTCGGATGGAGAAAGCTAGCACGAGGGGGCATGGCTTTAAATTAAGGGGGGGTAGCTACAGGACGGATGTCAGGGGTAGGTTCTTTACCCAGCGGGTGGTGAGGGATTGGAATGCCCTGCCTGCTGCAGTTGTAAATGCGCCTAGTTTGGGGGCGTTTAAGAGATCCGTAGATAGGTTTATGGATGAAAAGGGATTGGTTTAGGTTAGTGGGTCATTGTTTTTGTAACTGGTCGGCGCAACATCGTGGGCCGAAGGGCCTGTTCTGCGCTGTAATGTTCTATGTTCTAATAGAGATTTATAAGATGATGAGGGGGATAGATAGAGTGGACGTGCAGATTTCCTCGGGTGCGTGTAGCTGTTACTAGGGGGCGTAACTATAAGGTTCATGGTGGGAGATATAGGAGGGATGCCCGAGGTAGATTCTTCACTCAGAGAGTGGTTTGGGTGTGGAATAGACTGCCTGCTGTGATAGCGGAGTCGGACACTTTAGGAACTTTCAAGCGGTTATTGGATAGGCACATGGAGCACACCAGAATGATAGGGAGTGGGATAGCTTGATCTTGGGTTCGAACATAACTCGGCACAACATCAAGGGCCAAACTGTGCTGTACTGTTCTATGTTCTACGTGGCCCCACATATTTACCCCAGCTAGTCCCCTGATACTAAGTAGCAATTTTGCATGGCGAATCAACCTGATCTGCACATCTTTGGACGGTAGGAGGAAACCGGAGAACCCGGAGGAAACCCATGCAGACATGGGGAGAATGTGCAAACTCCACACGGTCACCCGAGGCTGGAATTGAACTCAGATCCCTGGCGCTGTGAGGCAGCAGTGCTAACCGCTGTGCCACCGTGCTGCCCACATCCCTCCCCTCCTTTTGAGAGCCCCCTTAAAACCTAACTCCTGACTAACATCCTCTATCCTTGGGAAAATTCCTCACCAATGTTGTTTGTTAGTGCTCTTGTGAAGCGCTTTGGGATGTTTTAATATCTCAAAAGGTGCTATATAAAGGCAAGTTATTGTGGCAGCAGCTCATGTTTCAGCCTGTGACTGAGGCTGAGAGAGTAACACAAAACCCTGCGGTCAACGCTCGAGGGAATTTTCTTCTTATTTATATATAACGTAAATCCAAGTTTGGTGCAAAAGGTCACCTGAAATAAGTAACAAGACTGAGCTGTTCCCAGATCAGCCCAGCTGACTGTGTGTAACAGGATGATCGAACTGACTGGTTTGCCTTATGTCGCATTAACTCAAGGTTTGGTATTTGAAGGATTTGACTGGATTGAATAGGAGTGCGGAACCTGGAAGTTTGCAAATTTGATCTCCCGACAGAGTTTTTTTTTTGCTATTTTCAGTGAAGTTTCCTGGACGTGCTTGTGGGAAAAGAAGTTTCCTTCCTTCCACAGGCTTCTGAATCATCAAATCCGATGATTCTTCATTGTTCAGTGTGAGGTGTAGGATTAGTTTAGGACCCAGGTATTTATTTCCATCGGTAAGAACACGATGAGTCACCTGGGATACGCAGGCCGGGCTTTTCCGAGCCTGTTTACATCGGACAGGTTTGCACATGGGAGTGGAAAATATCAAGAGAAATACAAAGTTGTGTTTTATGTTTGTGTGAACATGTGAAGCAATTATTCCCCCATTTCCTCCCCCCCCATCAGTGCTGGGGCAAGTTTCTTGCCATTTAACAGTATTTTACACTATTAAGGGCAGGAGTCTTAGTAGCGTTGAAGAGCAGAAGGATCTCGGGGTCCGGGTTCACAGGACTCTTAAATCGGCCTCGCAGGTGGAGGAGGTGGTCAAGAAGGCGTATGGTGTACTGGCCTTCATTAATCGAGGGATTGAGTTTAGGAGTCGGGAGGTAATGCTGCAACTTTACAGGACCCTTGTCAGGCCTCATTTGGAGTACTGTGCGCAGTTCTGGTCGCCTCACTATAGGAAAGACGTAGAAGCTATTGAAAGGGTGCAGAGGAGATTTACAAGGATGTTGCCTGGACTGGGAGGCATGCCTTATGAAGATAGGTTGAGGGAGCTGGGACTCTTTTCCCTGGAGAGGCGAAGGTTGAGAGGCGACCTGATAGAAGTTTATAAAATGTTGAGAGGAATAGATAGGGTGGACTCTCAGAGGCTATTTCCCCGGGTTGAAATGGTCGCTACGAGAGGACACAGATTTAAGGTGCGGGGAGGGAAGTACAGAGGTGATGTTAGGGGTAAGTTTTTCACTCAGAGGGTGGTGAGTGAATGGAATTGGCTGCTGTCATCGATGGTGGAGGCGAACTCGTGGGGTCTTTTAAAAGACTTCTGGATGAGTATATGGGGTTTAATGGGATTGGGGGTTATAGATAGGTCTGTAGATTGGTGGGGTTGATGTGATCGGCGCAACTTGAGGGCCGAAGGGCCTGTTTGTGCTGTTATGTTCTATGGAGCATCATCATAATTTATTAACGTAATTATCAAGCCCCTATACTGGAATCATCCCCCCCCTACATGCCTGTATAGTGCCAGAGGATGGTGACCCAGGGAGCACTCAGACGGTTTGTGGGTAGTGCCTGTTAAAATGAAACTGAGTATATTATCTGTGATCTAAGGGACTGTCTGCTGGAGGGGACACCAGAGGCTGCTCCTGTTCCTAAAGACTCATTCACACACCTCCCGAAGGCAGCATTGCTTTTCCCGCCTCCCCCCACCACCCAGGCAGTGTCCTTCACGTAATTACTGGCACAGGTACTGAGTCACGGTCACTCCCTCGATGCAAATACAAGGCCCCAGTTCTGACTCTCCCCCAGTTGTTGAGGACGGGGTGAGGGAATGGTTAAAATTGGGAGCAACCCAGTCACTGCACTGTTCACATCATTAACAAAACGTCTGACTCCATTCCAAAAGACAGCTGCTGGAAACGAAAGCAAATTCTCATGAATGAGGTAGGGGGAGTGCGCTGGAGTACCAGGGATGATGGCTGTTGGATGAAGGCTGAGCCAGCCCACAGAGCCTGTCGACTAAGAGAGTCATTGGCAAGCTCAAGGGGGCAGTTAGAAGAGTTGTTTCAGGGTGTGGTGTGCAGCTGAACCTGCTTCCATTTGGACACTGCTTAGCTGTGGGTGTCACTCTGTGCTCAAGCTGCTAGAGCGGGTATCTCCACACCTCCCAATCTGCAGTGCATCACTAACTGAGGAACAGCTTGCCTCAACCCACTTACTCAAAGCCAGTCAGTGTGGTGGGCAGGCAGAGGGAGCTGTGGAATTTGCTGCCCTCCCCTCTCGTGCGTCAATAGCTGCATAGAGCGACTCGAGGATGAGCAGAACCATTCCATTAACCGGCCTGTGACGGCTATCGAAAGATGTTGCCAGTCTGTGTCGCCGCCGCAATGCTTTCATCCTGAAATGTGCTTCCGTTCCCTCGTTTGCTGCCCCCCCCCCGTCTCCAGCAAGGCTGCCCCCTTCGATCAATCCTACCGACCTGCAGAGGGGTGAAAATGAGAACCTCTCTCCGGCCAAAAGCAGAGCACAGGGTTAGAATCAAGAGTCTGCTTGATTGAGTCCAGTCCCTTGAGCTTCTACCGAAGTAGAGTTTGTGGTGAGGCCGCAGCTTCCTGTAGCTGGCCCCCCTCTCTCTCCAGTGGAGGGCACTGATACCATGTGAAACGACAGCACTCTGACTGCGAGTGATCTCCTCCAGGCTCATCATCATCATCATTGCTAAGACTCCTCGGTCGACCGCCTAATATCTCATCTGAACGTCTGTGGGAAGCCTGCACTCCCCCAGCTGAACTGGGAGAGGGCTTTACCTGTTGGCCAGATGTCTCCGGGCTCTCCCTGCCACCATTAACCGCTCTCTGAATGAATGCTGGGTACATCAGCACGTGCAGACATCCGTACCTCACTCTGGAAGCAGGTCACAGTGTCTGATAGCTGATTCCCTCCTTGGAAGTAATGGCTTCCTCAGGGGGCCCCCCGGGTTGTTGAAAAGTTCCTCGGGGAAAAGAGCTGGACAGGGGATAGGAGGCCGTTTGGAGGCTGCATACATCAAAATGGAGTGGCACAGTGGTTAGCACCGCTGCCTCATATCGCCAGGGACCCAGGTTCAATTCCCAGCTTGGGTCACTGTCTGCGTGGAGTCTGCGTCTTCTTCCCATGTTTGTGTGAATTTCCTCCCAGGTGCTCCAGTTTCCTCCCACAGTCCAAAGGTCTACAGGCTAGGTTGATTGGCCATGCTAAATCACCCCTTAGTGTCAGGGGGATTAGCCGGGTAAACGTATGGGGAGAGGCCCTGGGGTGGGATTGTTGTCGGTGCAGACTCGATGGGCTGAATGGCCTCCGTCTGCACTGTAAGCATTCTACAGTTGGATGAAAATGTAATTGAAGGCCGTCCTTTCCCCAGTGCTTCCCGAAGGGATGAAAGTGATTTTTCAAAGATCGTGTCAGTGCAAACCCCGGCCTTGCTTCACAGGATTGAGATCCCGTGACTTTCTGCTCCATCCCGCTGAGAACGATGAGATCAGTCAGTTGTCCGCCCTTCGGCCCTGTGGAACGTTTGATCCCACAGAGGGAGAGCGTCTGTGAATACTCTGACACTCTCTCAGGTGGCAGATGTTGCGGAGTTTGTACTGGTGGTACGCCTGGCGAGAGCCAGCGGCCAGGGAATTGGCAATGTGAGAAAGGGAGGATGTGAGCAGTGAAGAGGAAGAATGATGCCAATGGCTGCCCTGGATGGATAAAGGGAAGAACTGGCCTTGTATTTAAGAGAGGTGCTATAACGTTGTCTAAGTTTATTCATTAATCACACTCTGGCGCCTGTTTGGGGACACAGAGGGAGAATTTAGCACCTAACCAGCACATCTTTCAAACTGTGGGAGGAAACCAGAGCACCCGGAGGAAACCCACGCAGACACTGGGAGAATGTGCAGACTCCGCACAGACAGTGACCCAAGCCAGGAATCGAACTCAGATCCCTGGTGCTGTGAGACAGCAATGCTAACCACTGTGCCATTTGTTTGTGGGGAAGGAGGTGATGGGAGAAAGGAACGGTTGAATTTTGGGGGAATGGACTGATGGTCTGATGTACAGAGAGAGAGGGAGAAATAAAGAGCCATACACACCCTTACCCCTGATGTAGTTGAAGTGCTTCCTGCATTGCACCCAGGTCCCTGTGGGTAATGCTCTTCGATCTGACAAGTTTCTCTCCATACTTACTTGGTAGACACTGTGTGTGTGTGTGTGTGTGTGTGTGTGTGTGTGTGTGTGTGGCAACATCATTCCCTCAACTCTTCCACAGACAGTGATTCATGTCACAAAACGTTCATCCTCGGCCCCCTGGAGCGTCAGGAGTTTGGAGGAAATCCAACCTCCCCCTAAGGTGAATGCTGGCTTCAAACTGGCCTCTGAGTGACCTGCTGGAAAAGGCTCCCTAGGAGTTGGATTAGGGGGGGGGGGGGGGGGGGGGGGTGGGGGGGGGTGGGGGGGGGGGGGGGTGGGGGGGGGGGTGGGGGGGGGGGGGGTGGGGGGGGGGGTGGGGGGGGGGGGGTTCAGTCAGGTCTCTTCTGTGGGAATCCCAGCAGTCACTTAATGAGGCCCAGTCGAGGCTCAAAGCCTCACCTCTGAGTGAGAAAGTTGTACGTTCGATGTACACTCCAGAGACTTACAAAGTGAGGTGATAGTGTGGCACCACCAGAGGTGCTACCGTTCAGATGAGACGTTACACTGAGGGGTGTATCTCTCAGGTGAATCTGAGGTCCCATGTACCATGACAGGGGGAGCTCCCCCCCCCCCAGTGCCTGAATAATGGGCCAACTCCTTAAGCAGTTATTTTTCTATCATTACTGTTCTGGAGAGCTTGCTGTGAGTAAGCAATTTGTCGCATTTCCTGCCTTATATTAGTGACTACACTCTAACAGGCTATTTCATGCAGTGGAATGTCCTGAGCTTGCTAACTAACTGCTGGAGGAGGGGAGTTTTAAACTGAAACCAAAACTCACCCACCCAAAGCTGGGTGTGAGGAGAAACTGGGCCCGAGTTTCACCTCTGGAGCCTATCTGTTGATCTCCCGTCAGCATATTTCCATTTTGGTAAGATTAATCCTGATCTAAAAGGGACGTGAAATTGCCAGTGAGTTAGTGTGGAAATCCAGGAAGATAGTGTGAGAGGCCAATGCCAATCGGATTGGGATCTTGCTGCCTCCTTTCTACCAGTGAGAACAGCTTTGCGCCCAGAAAGGGAACAAAGTCAATTAAGATAGAAGTGACTGTACTGAAACATACTCGCCGGGTTCACCTCCGGCTGCTTCCGCCCTCCCGGATGCTCCCCTCCTCTCTGACAAGACGTCACACTAGCGAGAATCGCTACCGGTCTACAGGAGCGGGAGCCAGGCCAAGCCAGGGGGTTCGGAGGCCATTGAAGTCCTCGGGGTGGTCAGGGGCATGGTTGAGCAGTGCCCATCAGGAACCCTAGCAATGCCCACCTGGTACCCTGGCAGTGCCCGGTTGGGTTTCGTAAGTGTGCTGATGGTAGAACCAAAGGGTGGGGCCTAAGTGGGGATGGAGCTATGATGGGAGGTCTATGCACAATTACAGGGCATATGTTGGGGGGCGGGGTTGGGGGGGGTGGGGTGGAGGTGGAGGGAACTTTGCAAGGGGGAGTTGTGCGGGGAGGGAGGGGCCTTACGATGGGGGTCTGCCAGGGGACTCGTGGGAAGGTCCTGATGCTCAGATGTTGGCTGCCGATGACTCTTGTTCAACTGGGTGGAGGGGGTTTGGGGTGGGCGGGGAGGGTTGCAGGCAGAGGAGGGTTGACAATGCCACTGATGATGGAAGTGAGGGGGGTTAGTCTGGTGCCCTTGAGGAAGGGTGGAGGGAATTGGAGGAGGTCTGGTAGTACACTGTCAGATTGAGGCCCCCCTACCCAATGGCTCTTGAGCACTCTGCATCCATCTTCAACACCGCAATTAGCACCCCTTCACACCACACCACTGGCACAAAGCACCCAGCTGTCAATAAGATTGGCAGAGTGACAAAAAGATTAGTGTCAAGCTCACCCAAAAGCAGGGGCACTCCTGTTTTCACACTGTTATAACATATGGGGCACAATCTTGTGACCTCGTTCCCTCCTATTGTTCACAAGGTGAGCTGGTAAGATTGCGTGAGAGGCGAAAAACAGTTTCTGCCCTGTTTCTCTCCTCGCTGGTTAATACCGGCCGTGTTTTGCCGATGAAATTAGCTTCATGCCCAGAGAGGGTGCAAAGCTGATTTAAATATTAATGACATGCTTACACTTACCACCTCACTGGTCAAGCTTCACACCAGTGGAGAGTAGATGTGATGGCCTCGCTGGGGAGATAGGAAGCCGTTGAAGCCCCCTCCCCCCCCCCGTGTGGTCAGGGGCATGGCCAGACAGTGTCTGTGCGCACCATAACTATGCCAGGGGCAGTGCCGAGCGAGTGGGAGTTGAACTCAGTTGGGTTTGAGCCCGAGTGAGGATGGGGCAATAATTGGAAGGCAAGGGGGGGAATCTGTGTAGATGGGGAGTGATTGGTGGAGGGAGTGGGGCTGTTTGTGGGGGAGTGGCTGGCGATCTCCCAGTACAGTGGGAGATTGGGGCACCTGCGCAGTGGCGCCCTGAGTGTTCTTCAGCTGGGGAGTTTTGGCTCCGCCTCCCCCCCCCTTACTGGTGAGAATCATACCTGGGCTCCTTTTTCTGCACAGTAGCTTGTTGAAAAAAACCAGCACCATTCTCTTCTGTTTTCTCACCTGTTGCCACATAATTTTTTTCGTAAGATCGTGCCCTTAGAATATTTTTGGGAAAATTCCATCTATCGATGCAGTTGAATGAATATTAACCTGAAATCTCTTGCACAGGGGTATCCCTTCTCCTCTCTTTCATCCCTCCCCACCAACCTGTGTAAACATTGGGACCATCGTCTGCCAATCCCAACTCCAATATGATGTCATCATCAAACAGGTCTTCCCCTTCCCTGTCGGCTTTCCGAAGGGACCATTCCCTTTGTCACATCCCAGTCGATTCCTCTATCACCCACAGCACCTCATTCCCTTCCCAGGCACTCTCAAGAGGTGGAACATCAGCCCCTTTATCATCCTCCACCCTCACCGTACGAGGCCCCAAACTCTCCTTCCAGGTGACCCAGCGACTTCCTTGTAACTCTTTCAATTTAGTCAACATTGTTCACTGCTCATAAGTGGTCTCCTCCACCCTGGTGACTGTTTCGTGGAGCATCTTTGCTCAGATTTGTCCCATGACATCTTTATTATTTCATCTCCCTCCCCACCCTGACCTCTAACCTTTCTCCACCTTCCCATTTGTTCTCCCAATCCCTTGTTCAGCTGTGTCACATTCCTACCTCTCCCATTCTGAAGAGGAATCATACGGACTCGAGACATTAACTCTTGCTTCTGTCACCTGACGAAGAGGGTAACCTCGAAAGCTTGCTTGCTTGTGAGAATATTATCAAATAAATAGGTTGGACTAAAACCTGGTGTTGTCAGACTTTTTACTGTGTTTACGCCAGTCCAACGCCGGCAAACCCACTCCATGGATGCTGCCAGACCTACTGAGTTTATCTAGAATTTTCTGTTTTTACATTAATAAACCTGAGTGCAGAAGGAGGCCATCCAGAATATCAGAATATCTCCGAAACAGCTTCTTACTCAGGCGCAACACCGCACTCTCTCCGTCACCACATGCGTTTGGCCATATTAAATTCTCCCTCGGTGTACCTGAACAGGTGACAGAGTGTGACGATTTTCATAGTAACTTCATTGCGGTGTTAATGTAAGCCTACTTGTGACACTAATAAATAAACTTGTAAAATTTTGAAGAATTTACCCCGCTAATCCAGCTAACCTGCACAGCTTTGGACTGTGGGAGGAAACCAGAGCACCCGGAGGAAACCCACGCAGACACGTCAGCAGTGCTGACCCACTGTGCCACCACTCAAAGTAAATACGTTAAAGAAAACATTGAAATCCATCTTCAGGTATTTTGCAGCTATCAAAGCTGCACTCCCAGCTCCTGCCCCGCACTCGTAGAGACATGTACACTACTGACAACAAAAGATGCCCCCCCACTGGTATACTACACTCAGATCTGCCATTCTGAAGCAGTAGGAGTTCTATACCAGATATTCAATTGTTCTTTTTTTGTCTGTTGAAGCACCCAGCTACCAATTTCTGTAATGCTCACCTCCGAATTATATTTGGTCTGAGAGAATTGTACTTATTCTGGCCGTCGGGATTTGTGCGGGGGGGGGGGGGGTGGGGGGAGATTGCCTTTTCATTGTGAGATCTGAGGGTTGCGGAGGAAAAGGGGTCTTGCGTCCTGGAGCTTGTTAATGAGAATCTCAAAGCTGTGAGTATTGTTATCGCTCCCCCACAGTGTACATCAGAGCAAACAGCTGCATGACACAGCAGATAGCTACTAAATCAGTCAGTCAGCCTGACAGAGGGGGGGACAGTAAGAGGAGTGTGCCTTTACACAGCACTCAATAAACCACAAACCCACGCAGGGGCGGCACGGTAGCACAGTGGTTAGCACTGCTGCTTCACAGCTCCAGGGTCCTGGGTTTGATTCCCGGCTCGGGTCACTGTCTGTGTGGAGTTTGCACATTCTCCTCGTGTCTGCGTGGGTTTCCTCCGGGTGCTCCGGTTTCCTCCCACAGTCCAAAGATGTGCGGGTTAGGTTCATTGGCTATGCTAAAATTGCCCCTTAGTGTCCTGGGATGTGTAGGTTAGAGGGATTAGCAGGTAAATGTGTAGGGATATGGGGATAGGGTCTGGGTGGGATTGTGTTCGGTGCAGACTCGATGGGCCGAAGGGCCTGTTTCTGCACTGTAGGGTTCTATGATATACACAAACAGCAAACTCCAGCAACATACCCAGAGGGTTAAGTCTTTATTTTAACTGTTCCACAAAGAAGATCTTAGTGTCCTGAAGAATTGAAAGTTTGAAAAAGAGAAGCTCTCAGTTTAACCCCGGTCAGGAGTAGGGAGTAGACTTTGGCCTTGATCCAAATGGGACCATCAGCAGAACAAGATAGCAGCCACCGTCTTCCCGAACCTGCACCTTGAGTGGGTCTGTAAGCGGCGTTTGGAAATTGCAATGTGTGTGTGAGCTGGACCTGTGGGGCTTGGTGTGACGGGTGTGAACATCCCTTCCTCTTTCTTTGTACAGGTAATGGATAGGGCAACACCTTCACCAGCAGAAAGCAGAGAGAAAACAGAGACAGTCGCTGCCAAATGTGCTGAAGAGCCTTCGCTGAGGTGAGGAGAATGTTGTATGTTAATGGCCCTGGAGGTGAGGGAGGATGTGGATTAAGTTCCTCAAAAAAAAAAGTAAACTCTCACTGCCAGTAACCTTGTGGTATGTGAACTGTGGGGTGTATAAAATATTCCGAACACTATGGGCTGTGTATAATTTTCAGAGATGTAAATGCCATTAAGGATTTTGTATGAACCTAACTAATCTGTCCACTCATTCACTCTGTTTCCAATTCATATTTGCAATTAAGCAGTAGGTTTTTCATCTCTCTCATTTTTTAAAACAAACTGATTGTTTATTTTATTCATTAGTGGTTGTGCAGTGCTTGGACAGTACGTTATTAGACACACTTTGTGGCGATGGTCTACAGGTATTGTCTCTAGTCTACTAACTCAGCTAATGTTCTGGGGGACCTGGGTTCGAATCCCACCACGGCAGATGGTGGAATTTGAATTCAATAACAAATATGTGGAATTAAGAATCTACTGATGACCATAAAAACCATTGTCAATTGTTTGGAAAAGCCCATCTGGTTCACTAATGTCCTTTAGGGAAGGAAATCTGCCGTCCTTACCTGGTCTGGCCTACATGTGACTCCAGAGCCACAGCGATGTGGTTGACTCTCGACTGCCCTCTGCCAACTAGGGATGGGCAATAAATGCTGGCCAGTCAGCAACGCCCATGGCCCACAAATGAATAAATTAAAAAAAGTTTTATGGATGGTTCCTGAAATACTGGAATCCGCTTTATATTGAAATCAGAAAACCACGTGCATTGCTAATTGGATTCATCTCTGGCCAAAGTTTTCTGGGAATTTGGGTTTGTTAGACATTTCCCTGCATCTTTCAGTCCAGGATCTTGTTCTGTGCTGTAAGTTTACTGGAAGCACAAGGTGATTGATCACGGCATGACACCAGAAACCGAACATCCGGCACCCTGGGGAACAAACGGAGCCAGAGGTGTACCTTCCAACAGGTAACTCCTTACAAGTTCAGAATTAAACAGAGGGAGGGCTGAGAAGGAAGGTGAATTTGAGTTGAATCAGGTTGAGAGAGAGAAATGGAGAGGGGATAAAAGTTTAGATTAGAGAAGGGGGTTAAAAAAAAAGACACAAAGGAGAAATAACATTGCATATCCTAAATTTGACACTTTTTACAAATTTCCCAACAGCAGTCGAGCTTCCTGAAGACCTTACTCCGAATAGTTCATGTTTTGAGGTTTATTGACAGTCACTGACCATTATCTTAAACGGGTACTTGTTGTTATTAATTGCAAGGCTTGACTTTTACTGACCGGTTTAATCAGCAAATTAATCTGCGAAGGCAGCAACTTTATAAACCCGTGGGGTAGAGTTAAGGCTGTATTCGTGAAGCTAACAGTGGAGCAGGGCAAGCTATCCAGTGACCTGCAGTGATTGACCACACACAGACGATATCATTCTCGCCACAGAGCATGGGCCAGTTTGCTGTTTCCATAAACGATCCTCCTTTATGGAAAAGGTGAAAGATGGGAAGTCAGCCCCATCCCAGGGGGTTGATAGCCAGTCACCCAGCCTAAATCCCCCCAGAGTTGGCTTGGAGCCAGCTGTGTTCTGAACAAGCATCCACTCTAGTTGATAGACTCTCCGATGTAAGCGAACCCTCTGTGCGAAGAATGGCATTAGACTTTTTTGCCATTTGCTGCTCATCTTCAAATTGCCTCCCTAGAATTCTAATGCTAGATTTTGAAGTATCTGCTTTGCCATGGCAGAGATCCCAGAGATCCTTGTTGGAATTCCTCAGAGCCAGATGTCCACATCTCATGTGCTTGCACTTGGTCGCACCATACTCCATCGCTAAATTTTATTTATTTCTTTATACTTTCACTGTGTACAGTGCTGACCAGGTCAGCATTTATTGCCCATTCCAAGTTACCCTTAAGGTGCTGGTGAGCTGCCTTCTTTAAACTGCTGTAGTCCATATCATGTAGGTACACCCACAGTGCTGTTAGGGTGGGACATTCAGAATTTTGACCCAGCCGATATATTTCCAAATCAGGATGGTGAATGGCTTGGAGGGGAACCTCCAGATGGTGGGGGTGTTCCTATAGATCTGCTGCTCATGACCTTCCAGGTGGTAGAGGTCATGGGTTTGGAATGTGCTATCACAGGCTGACATTAACACTACAATGAAGTTACTGCAAAAATCCCCTAGTCACCACACTCTGGCGCATATTTGGGAGCACTGAGGGAAAATTTAGCACGGCCAATGCACCTAACCAGCATGTCTTTCGGACTGTGGGAGGAAACATCTGGAGGAAACCCACACCGACACGAGGAGAACGTGCAGACTCCACACAGACAATGATCCAAGCTGGGAATCGAACCCAGGTCCCTGGTGCTATGAGGCAGCAGTGCTAACCACTGTGACACCGTACCTCCCCTAAACAATGGGTGCTATAAACACAGCTGCCACTATACGTGAGTGATGGGAAGAGTTAACGTGTAAGGTGAGAGACGGGCTGCAGATGGACAGCTTTGGCCCAGAAGTCGTTAAACTTCTTGAATGTTGTTGGAACTGCAGTCATTCAGGCAAGTGGAGAGTATTCCATCGCACTGCTGACTTGTTCCTGTAGATGATTGTCTGTGTGGGACTGTAGGAGGAGAGGTAATAAGCCGTGGATAGCGAAGGAGGTGAAGGAAAGTGTTAAATTAAAAGCGGAGGCATTTAGAGTAGCGAAGAGGAGTGGGCGAGAAGAGGATTGGGAAAGGTTTAAATGTCAACAAAGATTGACAAAGAAGTTGATAAAGAAGGGTAGGAGAAACGATGAAGCTGGGCTAGCACTTAATATAAAAAAGGATAGCAAGAGTTTTTATAAATATATAAAAAGGAAGAGGCTGGCTAGGGTGAACGTTGGTCCTTTAGAGGATGAGAAAGGGGACCTAGTGGTAGGGGATGGGGATACGGCTAAGGTATTGAATAACTTTTTTGTTTCCGTCTTCACAGAGGAGTACGTAAATAATTTGCCAGGTGTTAGCGATGGAAAGGTGATAGGACTGGAGGGTCTTAATGACATTACTGTTACTAGAGAGGCGGTGCTCGACAGACTGGAGGGGCTGATTGTGGACAAGTCCCCAGGACCGGATGGAATGCATCCGAGGGTTCTGAAAGAAATGGCGGAGGTGATAGTGGATGCATTGGTGGCTTTTTTCCAGACGTCGCTGGATTCCGGGGAAGTGCCGGAAGATTGGAAAACGGCTAATGTTACGCCGTTGTTTAAGAAGGGTGCCAGGCAAAAGGCAGGGAATTATAGGCCGGTTAGTTTAACGTCAGTGGTAGGTAAAATGTTAGAATCCGTCATTAAAGAGGAAATAGCGAGGCATCTTGAGGGGAATTGCTTGATAGGGCAGACGCAGCACGGTTTCATTAAAGGGAAGTCGTGTCTGACAAATTTATTGGAGTTCTATGAGGATGTGTCTAGGGCGGTGGATAGAGGAGAGCCGGTGGATGTGGTCTTTCTGGATTTTCAGAAGGCGTTTGACAAAGTACCTCATAAGAGGTTATTGCAAAAGGTCAGGGGACATGGAGTTGGGGGTAGGGTGTTAGCGTGGATAGAGGATTGGTTGTCAAATAGGAGGCAGAGAGTGGGGGTCAACGGGTGCTATTCGGATTGGCGGATGGTGACTAGTGGAGTGCCCCAGGGGTCGGTGCTGGGGCCTCAGCTTTTTACCATTTATATAGATGATCTGGAGGAGGGAACCGAGTGTAGGGTGTCGAAATTTGCGGATGACACCAAGATTGGGGGAACAGCAAATTGTGCGGAGGGTGTGGAGAGTCTGCAGAAGGATCTAGATAGGCTGGGCGAATGGGTCAGGAAATGGCAAATGGAATTTAATGTTGGCAAGTGTGAGGTGGTCCACTTTGGAAGGAAGAATGGTAGGAAGGACTATTACTTACGTGGCGAAAAACTGCAGCAGGCGACGGTGCAGAGGGACCTCGGGGTCCTTGTGCATGAGTCGCAAAAACCCAGCTTGCAGGTGCAGCAGGTGGTCAGGAAGACGAATGGGATGCTGGCCTTCATAGCGAGGGGGATTGAATATAAAAGTAGGGAGGTCTTGCTGCAGCAGTATAGGGCATTGGTGAGGCCGCAGCTGGAGTATTGTGTGCAGTTTTGGGCGCTGCACCTACGCAAAGATATTTTGGCCTTGGAGGGAGTGCAGAGGAGGTTTACTAGGCTGATACCAGAGTTGAGGGGGTTGAGCTATGAGGAAAGGCGGAATGAACTAGGCTTGTACTCGTTGGAGTTTAGAAGAATGAGGGGAGATCTCATTGAGATGTATAAGATGATGAATGGGATGGGTAGGATAGAGATGGAGAGACTCTTCCCACTCAAAAAAGACAGTAGGACTAGAGGGCACAGCCTCAAGATAAAGGGGGGGCGTTTTAGAACGGAGTTGAGGAGGAACTTCTTCACTCAAAGGGTGGTGAATCTCTGGAATTCTCTGACCGTTGAAGTGGTGGAGGCTGCCTCGCTAAATATTTTTAAGAAGCGGGTTGATGGGTTTTTGATGAGAGAGGGGATTAAGGGTAATGGGGAGAGGGCCGGAATGTGGAACTGAGTCGCGACAGATCAGCCATGATCTTATTGAATGGCGGGGCAGGCTCGAAGGGCTAGATGGCCTACTCCTGCTCCTATTTCTTATGTTCTTATGTTGTCTGAAACACTGAATTTAGTTCCAAGGACCATACCCCAAGAAGGAGATATTGACCTTAAAGCAAATGTGACACAGATTCACCAGAATGATACTGAAAGGGTTAAAGGGGAGGACATGTTGTATGGACTTGGCATGTATTCTCTTAGATTGTGGAGGTTTAGTGGTGATCTAATTGAGGTATTGAAATGGTAAAAGTATTCAATAGCACACAGAAAGATTATTTAAGTGGTGGACAAATCCAGAATAAAAGGATTATTTTTATTTGGGTTATTTAGATGAGAATTCAGACAGCACGACTGAAAATGTGAAATTTCCCCTTCCCCTCTTCGGGAAATTGAAATTTTCAAGGTTGAGATTGACAATATTTTCCTATTCGATAAGGGATATAATGTGTAAATAGTGTTGAAGGGACTCTCCTGCTCCGAAATCCCATGTTCCTATGCACAGATCAGCTTTGATCCAATTAAATGACAGGAATTGGCTCCAGGGACTTGATTGGGATACACTTTTTTTTTTGTTCCTGCAGTAGTTAGAAATTAGAGTTAGAAATTACCCTTTGCCAATTCTTAATTGAGATACAGTGTGAGTTAATGTGATGTAGATCATAACTGGATTCAGGACTGATTGCTACAGGCAATGTTAGGCATTGAAGGGTTTGAGATTGGTGCCTCCTCTCTCTCTCTCTCTCTCTCTCTCTCCCCCTCAAGCATCTGTCTTGCTTTCAGTTGCTATGGAAATGTTGTGCTGGTAAGAATCTCCCCAGTGTGAAAACCTCAAAGAGAAAAGCTATTTCTGATCATTGACCAATCTTAGTCAGTTTCTTGATGCACTCCACCTCACAATACTCCGATAAGCCGATCCCGGGATTTCTCCCCAGATCAGCACTGGCGAGGATGATGGGTGGCCCATCCCCACTGCATTTCAGTCTGATCCTGGGCTTTTGATTAAAACATTCACATCATTAAATGTTCCATTGCCATTTGCTATTTTTGGAGGTGTTTTCTGGTGTGCTGGTAGTATTGACGGAAGGGTGTTGTGCTTTATGGAGACATCAGAGGCAAGAAGAAAAATGTTGATTCACTTGAGCCGCATGTCTAAAGTCCCTCCACCCCCTTGCCACCTCCCTTAATCCCCTTCCCCTCATGCCTCCTCGTTCTTCCCCATCCAAAAAGGCCCAGGACCCACCCGAATTTGGGCTCCAAGCTGTCGTCTTCAAGGAGATGCTTCCACCAGTCCCGAGCCTGAGTTTTGGCACTGCTGGGACTCTGAGGATGGACAGTGACCTGACTGGCCGGCAGCCCTGGAGGGCAAGGCTTCCTTTCACAGAGGAGTGGGAGACCCACTCTCTGCCCTCCCCCCTCCCTGCAGTGTAATGTGCCTGTGGGGGAAGCCTTTTTTTTAACAGCAGGGTAGGGGGTAGGTGCAGGTGGGAGTAGTCCATACTCCCCCCCCCACTGCTTTAAAATTCACCTGTCATTTGCTTCCTTATCTGTTCATGCTCTTCCATGAGTCATTGCCTCTTTCACTATTTCAAATACAATTGTCAGCCTGTGGTTCAGACTGGTGCGGATATTAATAGACTTATGAAATCTGAAAGAAGATGGGGAAATGAAAGATGTTCAGATGGGAACCAACAAAGCAATACTTACTTATAACAATAATATCAATTATAGTTAGCTATCGGTGTTGCGCGCATGTATACATGCATTGTTCAGGGGTAGTTTGGGGTCTTAAGCATAGGTTAGCAACTGGGTGCCGTGACTATGTAAGTAGATGGTATTCTCAGGGATAATCTCCAGCAAAAACTCGCTGGGCCAAATATCCCACTGTGGCATTCTATCCTGGCCCGTGGCTTGCTCCCAAGCACTCCTTATTCAGGTGACTTCTTCCAAGATGCTGAAGTACTGAAAGGCCAGTAAATTGATCTCGAAGGCCAATGGGGCTTTTTTTCCCTTTATTGTCGAAGATTAATTTGTCCTTTTGTAGCATGGATTGTGTGGAGACTGGGTGTGGATGTCAGATATACAAAGGATGCAAGTATTCTCCCATGGCAACATTCACAATCGTTTGGATGTTACATTGCATTATGAGAGTTGCACAATTTTTTCCTCCACTTAGTCATTCACCTACTGGCCTTTTTGTTTTTGAAGCTTTCTGATGTTAGTTTTGCTATTTATTCCGTCCAAACTCTGGTCTCGGCTCCTCCCTCTGTGTTTGGATCCTGAACTTCCTAACTCACAGACCGCAATCAGTAAGGATCGGCAACAACACCTCCTCCACGATCATCCTCAACACCGGTGCCCCACAGGGCTGTGTTCTCAGCCCTCAACTAGAATCCCTATACACCTGTGACTGTGTGGCCAAATTCCCCTCCAATTCAATTTTTAAGTTTGCTGATGACATCACCGTAGTGGGTTGGATCTCAAACAATGACAGAAACAATAATCTCTCCCTCAATGTCAACAAAACGAAAGAGATTGTCATCGACTTCAGAAAGCGTAAAGAAGAACATGCCCCCGTCTCCGTCAACAGGAGAAAGTAGGCTTGAGAGAGAACAAAGAACAACCCAGCACGAGAAACAGGCCCTTCGGCCCAACAAGCCCGCGCCGCCGCATCACCCTACACCTATTCTACCCTGCGTATCTACAAATAGAACCCCTGACTTAGCCAGATTCAGGGGAGGATAGTGTCAATTTGGTAAAACCAATCAGCCTAAGAGCACATCTTTGGGGTGTGGGAGGAAACCGGAGCGCCCGGAGGAAACCCACGCAACCACAGGGAGAATGCGCAAACTCCCACAGACACAGGCCCAAATCCATATATCTGCACAGCCAGCAGTGCTAGTCACTGAGCTGTTGCGGCGCCTGTCTACCGGTCCAGGATCAAATTTTTTTTCATTCCATAAGCCTTCCTGACAACATTCTCCACTTGTGTCACAACCTTCACGGATTTGTGAACCTGCACTCCCAGGTCCCTCTGTGTTTCTATACTCCTAATTTGTCTACCTTTAATCACATAGCTCCTCTCTACATTATTCCTTCCAAAATGCATCACCTCGCATTTGTCAGGATTAAATTCCATCTGCCACCTATCTGCCCACTGCACCAACCTATCTATATCCTGTTGTATCACCTCACAATCCACTTCAATACTAGCCAACCCTGCCATCTTGGTGTCATCAGCAAACTTGCTGATCACACCACCTACGCTCTCTTCCAAGTCATTTATGTAGACGACAAAGAGGAGAGGTCCCAGTACTGAGCCCTGCGGCACACCACTGGTCACTGGCCTCCAGCTGGACAAAGTCCCCTCCACAATTACCTTCTGTCTCCTATTACCCAGCCAGTTCTCAATCCACCTAGCTACCTGGCCTCGTATCCCATGCGCCTTAACCTTTTCTACCAGCCTACCGTGAGGGACTTTGTCAAACGCCTTACTGAAATCCATATAGATGACATCAACGGCTCTCCCATCGTCAACCGTTTTTGTCACCTCCTCAAAGAATTCCACCAGATTCGTAAGGCAAGACCTCCCTCTAACAAAGCCATGTTGCGTATCCCTAATCAGATCGCAACGCTCCAAATGCTCATACATCCTACCCCTAAGTACTTTTTCCATTAATTTCCCTACCACCGATGTCAAACTCACCAGCCTATAATTTCCAGGGTTATCCCTGCTACCTTTTTTGAACAACGGGACCACATTTTCTACCCTCCAGTCTTATGGGACCTCACCTGTGTCCAAAGAAGAGACAAAGATTTGCACCAGAGGCCCAGCAATTTCATCTTTCACCTCCCTAAGCAACCTGGGATAAATACCATCAGGCCTTGGAGCTTTATCCGTCCTTACGCTACCTAAAAGCCCTAGCACTTCCTCCCTTGTAATAGATATTTCCTGCAGCTGATCCTCAGCTCCCTCTAACCCAGCTTGGAGGTGCAGCAGGTGGTCAGGAAGGCGAATGGGATGCTGGCCTTCATAGCGAGGGGGATTGAATATAAAAGTAGGGAGGTCTTGCTGCAGCTGTATAGGGCATTGGTGAGGCCGCAGCTGGAGTACTGTGTGCAGTTTTGGGCGCCGCACCTGCGCAAGGATATTTTGGCCCTGGAGGGAGTGCAAGAGGAGGTTTACTAGGCTGATACCGGAGTTGAGGGGATTGAGCTATGAGGAGAGGCTGAATAAACTAGGCTTGTACTCGTTAGAGTTTAGAAGAATGAGGGGAGATCTCATTGAGACGTATAAGATGATGAATGGGATGGATAGGATAGAGGTGGAGAGACTCTTCCCGCTCAAAAAAGACAGTAGGACTAGGGGGCACAGCCTCAAGATAAAGGGGAGGCGGTTTAGAACAGAGTTGAGGAGGAACTTCTTCACTCAAAGGGTGGTGAATCTCTGGAATTCTCTGCCCGTTGAAGTGGTGGAGGCTGCCTCGCTAAATATTTTTAAGAAGCGGGTTGATGGGTTTTTGATAAGAGAAGGGATTAAGGGTTATGGGGAGAGGGCGGGAAGGTGGAACTGAGCCACGACAGATCAGCCAAGATCTTATTGAATGGCGGGGCAGGCTCGAAGGGCTAGATGGCCTACTCCTGCTCCTATTTCTTATGTTCTTATGTTCTAACAGACCGCACGATTCCGAACCCCTCTCCTTCGTGAATACCGACGCAAAGTATTCATTCAGGAGCTCCCCCATTCCCTCCGACTCAATACATATCTCCCTGCTTTTGTCCCTAAGAGGACCAATTTTCCCTCTAACTACTCTCTTGCTCCTAATATAGGAATAAAATGCCTTTGGATTCTCCTTAATCCTACCAGCCAAAGCCATTTCATGCCCTCTCTTCGCCCTTCTAATTCCCCTTTTTAGCTCCCTCCTACTCTCTCTATATTCCTCCAGCGCACTCTCCGTACCCAGTCGTTTCAACCTAACATACGCCTCCCTCTTCTTCCTGACCAAGTCTTTGATAACCCCCTGTAATCCACGGCTCTCTAATCCTACCTTTCCCATCCTTCCTCTTAACTGGAACATACCTCCCCTGCAACCATTTCATTTTGCCCTTAAAAGCCTCCCACTTGCCAACTGTGGACTTGCCAGCTAACAGTCCCTCCCAATCAGTGTCCTGCAGCTCCTTTCTAATCCTACTGTAGCTCGCCTTTCCCCAGTTCAGCACACTCCCGTTCGGCCGGCACTCGTCCCTTTCCATTTTTATCCTAAAGTAGACGGACTTGTGGTCACTATTAGCCACATGTTCGCCTACCACTACCTCACCCACCTGCCCCGGCTCATTACCCAACACTAAATCCAGTATAACCTCTCCCCTAGTCGGACTAGTTACATACTGCTCTAGAGACCCTTCCAAAACACATTTCACAAACTCCTCTCCCTCCGTACCCCCAGCTCTAGGCCCCCTCCAATTCACTCCAGGAAGATTAAAGTCACCCATTACAACCACCCTATTTTTCCTGCACCTATCCAAAATGCCCCTACAAATACCTTCCTCCACTGACCTTGGGCTGTTGGGTGGCCTATAGTTCATCCCTAGCAATGTGATCTCTCCCTTTTTATTCCTCAACTCCACCCACAGCGACTCAATCCCTATCTCTTCCATATCGTCCTCCCTCTGCACTACTGTGATGTTTTCCTTGACTAACAGTGCCACCCCTCCTCCTCTCTTCAACCCTCCTCTGTCACACCTAAAACACTTGTACCCAGGAACATTCAGCTGCCAGTCCTGCCCTTCCCGTAACCACGTCTCTGTTACAGCAACCACATCTAACTGCCTCACAAACATCAAGGCCCTAAGCTCATCCGTTTTCCCTGTCACACTCCTCGCATTGAAACAGACACAGTTTAACCCACAAGTGTCCCTCGGAACCTCCTTCTCCCTGATACTTTTCCTTTCATCCAACTCTCTCCCATACACCTCCCCACCCCCCCCCTCCATATTAGTTTAAACCCTTCGTAAACACCCCAGCTAACCTCCCCGCTAAGACATTAGTTCCCCTCCCGTTCAAATTCTCCCCACCCTTCCTGTACAATTGCCCTTCTCTTCTAAACACCTCCCAAGCTTCAAGTTTTTAAGTGTCCAGATCACCAACGACCTCTCCAGGTCCCCCCATGCCGATACTAGAGTTAAGAAAGCCTGCTAATGCCTTTACTTTCTCAAAAGACTAAGGAAATTTGGCTTGTCAGCTACAACTCTCACCAACTTTTACAGATGAACCATAGAAAGCATTCTTCCTGGTTGTATCACAGCTTGGTATGGCTCCTATTCTGCCCAAGACCGCAAAGAACTACAAAAGGTTGTGAATGTAGCCCAATCCATCCTTCCATCCATTGACTCTGTCTACACTTCCCGCTGCCTTGGCAAAGCAGACAGCATCATTAAAGATCCCACGCACCCCAGACATTCTTTCTTCCACCTTCTTCCTTCGGGAAAAAGATACAAAAGTCTAAGGCCACGTACCAACCGACTCGAGAACAGCTTCTTCCCTGCTGCTGTTAGACTTTAGAATGCACCTACTCTAGAATGACTCTAGACTCTAGAATGCACCTAGAATGCACCGTTGTTTAAGAAGGGTGCCAGGCAAAAGGCGGGGAATTATAGGCCGGTTAGTTTAACGTCTGTGGTAGGTAAAATGTTAGAAACCGTCATTAAGGAGGAAATAGCGAGGCATCTTGAGGGGAATTGCTTGATAGGGCGGACGCAACACGGTTTCATTAAAGGGAAGTCGTGTCTGACAAATTTACTGGAGTTCTATGAGGATGTGTCTAGGGCAGTGGATGGAGGAGAGCCGGTGGATGTGGTCTTTCTGGATTTTCAGAAGGCGTTTGACAAGGTACCTCACAAGAGGTTATTGCAGAAGGTCAGGGGACATGGAGTTGGGGGTAGGGTGTTAGCGTGGATAGAGGATTGGTTGTCAAATAGGAGGCAGAGAGTGGGGGTCAATGGATGCTATTCGGATTGGCGGTTGGTGACTAGTGGGGTGCCCCAGGGGTCGGTGCTGGGGCCTCAGCTATTTACCATTTATATAGATGATCTGGAGGAGGGAACCGAGTGCAGGGTGTCGAAATTTGCTGATGACACCAAGATTGGGGGAAAGGCAAATTGTGCGGAGGGTGTGGAGAGTCTGCAGAAGGATCTAGATAGGCTGGGCGAATGGGCCAGGAAATGGCAAATGGAATTTAATGTTGGCAAGTGTGAGGTGGTCCACTTTGGTAGGAGGAATGGTAGGAAGGACTATTACTTACGGGGCGAAAAACTGCAGCAGGCGACGGTGCAGAGGGACCTCGGGGTCCTTGTGCATGAGTCGCAAAAACCCAGCTTGCAGGTGCAGCAGGTGGTCAGGAAGGCGAATGGGATGCTGGCCTTCATAGCGAAGGGGATTGAATATAAAAGTAGGGAGGTCTTGCTGCAGCTGTATAGGGCATTGGTGAGGCCGCAGCTGGAGTACTGTGTGCAGTTTTGGGCGCCGCACCTGCGCAAGGATGTTTTGGCCCTGGAGGGAGTGCAGAGGAGGTTTACTCGGCTGATACCGGAGTTGAGGGGATTGAGCTATGAGGAGAGGCTGAATAAACTAGGCTTGTACTCGTTAGAGTTTAGAAGAATGAGGGGAGATCTCATTGAGACGTATAAGATGATGAATGGGATGGATAGGATAGAGGTGGAGAGACTGTTCCCGCTCAAAAAAGACAGTAGGACTAGGGGGCACAGCCTCAAGATAAAGGGGGGGCGGTTTAGAACAGAGTTGAGGAGGAACTTCTTCACTCAAAGGGTGGTGAATCTCTGGAATTCTCTGCCCGTTGAAGTGGTGGAGGCTGCCTCGCTAAATATTTTTAAGAAACGGG
This sequence comes from Prionace glauca, assembly GCA_037974335.1. Taxonomy (NCBI): domain Eukaryota; kingdom Metazoa; phylum Chordata; class Chondrichthyes; order Carcharhiniformes; family Carcharhinidae; genus Prionace; species Prionace glauca. The sequence goes on along the minus strand of CM075737.1, from coordinate 53,573,650 downwards.
TTGATGGGTTTTTGATAAGAGAAGGGATTAAGGGTTATGGGGAGAGGGCGGGAAGGTGGAGCTGAGTCACGACAGATCAGCCATGATCTTATTGAATGGCGGGGCAGGCTCGAAGGGCCAGATGGCCTACTCCTGCTCCTATTTCTTATGTTCTTATGTTCTTATGTACCTCGCATTAAGTTGATCTTTCTCTACACCCTCGCTATGACTGTAACCCTACATTCTGCACTCTGTCCTTTTCTTCTCTATCCACGGTATGTTTTGTCTGCATAAGACTCAAAAGAAACATGAATTCTGTAACTTATTTTCCTTTTTAAACCCCCCATTCCCCCGCCCTCTCTCTTTTGGGAGGTGGGCTGGGGTTAGGGGGGAAGTTTCGGACAAGGTCGAGAAGCCATTTATTGGAAATGTTTTTTCAAGAGAAGCCTTTGAACTGATCTGGAGATGAGAGTGTACAGATCAAGCTGACCAAGTCTCCGCTGTGTACAAGGAAAAGACAATAGCGTAGCAGGATGGGGTTTGAATGTATCTGCTAAATGCGGGCATTGTACCGCAGCACCCTCCCCTAAAGGTCAGAGAGGTTAAAACAAAATTGCATCGAGGTCCAGGATTGAGGGGTTTTAATTGCGTAGGGTTTCTTTGGAAGGATAGTTGGAAAACCTAGATGCGGATCCTTGATGAAAACAGTTGAGAGAAAGCATTGATTTGAAAGAGGATTTCAAAGTGTGTCTTTTTGAGAGTGGAATTTGGAAATACTTGTTTGACAATCATCTGTTTTGGGGGGGACGGGGGAAGGGGGCAGTGAGGACAAATCCATGGAATCGATTGAGTGGCATCTGCCATTTGGTTGCAGAGTGGGATGTTGGTTGATCACTGCCTGTGGATTTTAAGAGATTGTGTGTTTACAGAAGACCTTAAACTATAAGACATATACTGGTAACCTGTGACATTCTAAACCAGACACAGATTTAAAATTATTGGCAAAAGACCAGAGGGAAATGAGTAGAATTTTTTTATTTCACAGTGAGCTGTTATGATCAGGAATACACTGCCTGAAAGGTCAGATTCAATTGGAATTTGGAAAGCGTAAATGGCAGGACTGTGGGGAAACAACAGGGAAATGGGACTAATTGGATAGTTGTAGTAAAGAGCTTGCACAAGCACAGTGGGCTAAATGGCCTTCAGTGCTGGCTGATTCTCAGGAAGCCTGTCCAAATTTCGGCATAGATCACATAATGTTGACGTGATGTCAGCAAACCATTCAAATGCCCGTAATAGGCACACATTCTTCACTTTGCCAGCATTTCCTGTAAATACTGATCATCCTATTTATGCTTCCTCTGAGTCACAGAGCTGTGAACGAAGGCGAGGATCATGATAACTGGTTAAAATGCCCTCTTCTGAAGCATTAATTAAGACTTCTGGGAACAAGATGATATCCGGTCCTCGCAGATGAATAAATTATACACATTACACTGTTGAACAAAATTAGCCGTATCTATTAGAGACTCCAGCCTGACGTGATGCATGAGCTTCTGCAGCTGCCTCGGGATCTGGTCCAAATTTCCTGCCACCAGTGTAGATCGATAAATAGGAGCTCTGCCGTAAAGCCTTTTCTAAACCACTGATTGATTCGTGTCTGCCACACGTGGCCAGGTTTTATACGTTTATTTCCGTTGATGGTTCTGAGGCAGGATTGATTTACCCGATCAATGATTAATACAGCATCGCCGTTTGATGCAGGGGGTAGATTGTGTCTGAATTAGGAGCATGAAATGACAGGTGGATATTGGATGACTGAGGAAGGAATCGTCTTGCATAATGCAACACAAACCACCAGCCGGAGATACGCCAAAGCACTTCACAACCAGTTAAACCACTTTTGAAGTACGGGTCTTTGTTGTAATGTGGGAAATGTGCAACAGACCAAGTTTCAACGAGATAAATAACGAGGTAATCCATTTGTGATGCTGGTTATGGGCTAAATGTTGCTCAAGATACAGAGGGGATCTCTGTCCAAATAGTGTCTGGGGTCTTCATATCGCCCCCCCCCCCCCTCTCAGAGGGATGATGGGGTCTTATCCAAAGTCTGACAGCTCTGCTACGCTGTTCCTTGTTCCATGTCACCGTAGAAATGGGATTGGAGTAGGGGCTGCCCCCACGACATCTCCGCTCAGAGATTCAGAGTGCTCCTGCTGGGCAGTGGACACTTTGTGAAGTCACAGTGGCAGTGCTGTGAATGTTTCAAATATAACCAAACATTTCACCGGGCCCGGCACCGCTCCCGGCCAGAACACCGGGCCCGGCACCGCTCCCGGCCAGAACTCCGGGACCGGCACCGCTCCCGGCCAGAACACCGGGCCCGGCACCGCTCCCGGCCAGAACACCGGGCCCGGCCCCGCTCCCGGCCAGAACACCGGGCCCGGCACCGCTCCCGGTCCGGACACCGGGCCCGGCACCGCTCCCGGCCAGAACACCGGACCCGGCACCGCTCCCGGCCAGGACACCGGGCCCGGCACCGCTCCCGGTCCGAACACCGGGCCCGGCACCGCTCCCGGTCTGGACACCGGGCCCGGCACCGCTCCCGGCCCGAACACCGGGCCCGGCACCGTTCCCGGCCAGGACACCGGGCCCGGCACCGCTCCCGGCCAGAACACCGGGCCCGGCACCGCTCCCGGCCAGAACACCGCTCCCGGCCAGAACACCGGGCCCGGCACCGCTCCCGGCCAGAACACCGGGCCCGGCACCGCTCCCGGCCAGAACACCGGGCCCGGCACCGCTCCCGGCCAGAACACCGGGCCCGGCACCGCTCCCGGCCAGAACACCGGGCCCGGCACCGGTACCGGCCAGAACACCGGGCCCGGCACCGCTCCCGGCCAGAACACCGGGCCCGGCACCGCTCCCGGCCAGGACACCGGGCCCGGCCCCGCTACCAGCCAGGACACCGGGCCCGGCCCCGCTACCGGCCAGGACACCGGGCCCGGCCCCGCTACCGGCCAGGACACCGGGCCCGGCCCCGCTCCCGGCCAGGACACCGGGCCCGGCCCCGCTCCCGGCCAGAACACCGGGCCCGGCACCGCTCCCGGCCAGAACACCGGGCCCGGCACCAGTACCGGCCAGAACACCGGGCCCGGCACCACTCCCGGCCAGAACACCGGGCCCGGCACCGCTCCCGGCCAGAACACCGGGCCCGGCACCGCTCCCGGCCAGAACACCGGGCCCGGCACCGCTCCCGGCCAGAACACCGGGCCCGGCACCGCTCCCGGTCAGAACACCGGGCCCGGCACCGCTCCCGGCCAGAACACCGGGCCCGGCACCGCTCCCGGCCAGAACACCGGGCCCGGCACCGCTCCCGGCCAGAACACCGGGCCCGGCACCGCTCCCGGCCAGAACACCGGGCCCGGCACCGCTCCCGGCCAGAACACCGGGCCCGGCACCGCTCCCGGCCAGAACACCGGGCCCGGCACCGCTCCCGGCCAGAACACCGGGCCCGGCACCGCTCCCGGCCAGAACACCGGGCCCGGCACCGCTCCCGGCCAGAACACCGGGCCCGGCACCGCTCCCGGCCAGAACACCGGGCCCGGCACCGCTCCCGGCCAGAACACCGGGCCCGGCACCGCTCCCGGCCAGAACACCGGGCCCGGCACCGCTCCCGGCCAGAACACCGGGCCCGGCACCGCTCCCGGCCAGAACACCGGGCCCGGCACCGCTCCCGGCCAGAACACCGGGCCCGGCACCGCTCCCGGCCAGAACACCGGGCCCGGCACCGCTCCCGGCCAGAACACCGGGCCCGGCACCGCTCCCGGCCAGAACACCGGGCCCGGCACCGCTCCCGGCCAGAACACCGGGCCCGGCACCGCTCCCGGCCAGAACACCGGGCCCGGCACCGCTCCCGGCCAGAACACCGGGCCCGGCACCGCTCCCGGCCAGAACACCGGGCCCGGCACCGCTCCCGGCCAGAACACCGGGCCCGGCACCGCTCCCGGCCAGAACACCGGGCCCGGCACCGCTCCCGGCCAGAACACCGGGCCCGGCACCGCTCCCGGCCAGAACACCGGGCCCGGCACCGCTCCCGGCCAGAACACCGGGCCCGGCACCGCTCCCGGCCAGAACACCGGGCCCGGTTGATTGGCCATGCGAAGAAATTGCCCCTTTGTGTCCAGGGATGTGTAGGTTAGAGGGATTAGTGGGTATAATATGTAGGGATATGGGGGTAGGGCCTGGGTGGGATTGTATTCGGTGCAGACTCGATGGGCCGAAGGGCCTCTTTCTGCACTGTAGGGTTCTATGATTCTATGAAAACACCCGGCCCAGAACCACTCAAACCAAAATACCCGGCCTGGCATGACTCAAACTAAGGATGGACAGGGTAATATGGTGGAGAGGGGGTGGGTGGATGGGGTAATATGGGGGTGGGTGGATGGGGTAATATGGTGGGGAGGGCAGGAAGACAGATAAGAGTCCTAAGGCCGGGGACAGGATCAATGAAAGGGATGATGCTGGAAGGGTTAAGGGCAGGAGTTAATGAAACAGTTGGAGAAGCAGAAAGAACCAGGGAGCTGAGAGTGGTTTGAGCAGAATGAGGAGGGGGGGAATGGGGGGAACCTAACACAAAGGGCAAGCTCCTGTGGCCTGGGATGTGGTTGGAGAAGGTGAATAGACCACAGGGAACGGTGACCATACCCATCGGCCGTGCACCCAATCTCCAGCAGCAGCCCACGGTGCTGGAATACCCTCCGATCCAGCAGGAGGCAGTAACCGGTGTTTAAGAAAACCTTGGAGCAGATCCTCTCGGTGGGAGGTTTTAATGAGGGAGAGAATCCCGATGGAAAGATTCCCGTTTTCCAGTCTATCAGACTGGAAAACATGTGTTGGAATCCTGAGGCCAGCATACATAATTTAAAGAAAGGAAAAAGTATTTTTACCATTGAAATAATCTGTAGTTTCAGCAAGAGTTTACAGCTCAATGACAAACTGACTGAGACCCAGTGCTGTAATTTTTTAAATCTTATCGTGGGGCACAGGTATCGTAGGCTGGCTGGCATTTATTGCCCATCCCTAATTATCCATTCCTGAGGGCAGTTAAGAGTCAACCATATTGCTATGACTCTGGAGTCACATGTGGACCAGACCAAGTAGGGGCAGCAGATTTCCTTCCTAAAGGTCATGAGTGAAGGTTTTTCCAACTATCGACAATCATCAGTAGACTTTTAATTCCAAATTTTTAAAAATTGAATTCAAATTTCACCAAATCCTTCCATGGCAGGATTCGAACCCAGCTCCCCAAAACGTTACCCTGGCAGTCTTGATTACTAGTCCAGTGACAGTACTACTGCACCACTGTCTTACGATTCTATATTTGATTGTTACCAGCGGTGCTGTAAGATGCTGAGCAAGAAAGGACTGGATCTTGTGGGGTCTCTAGTCTTCATGTTGAGACGCCCCTCTGACCGATCGATGTGTGGAACTGAATTTGCGGCTGTACCGTGCCTTGCAGTTTGTTCCTCTCTTGTCAGAGAGGGTGAATGACACGGACGGCAATGCACGCAGCTCTCTTGCCCTGTGTGGTATCTGATATTGTGTCCAGCTGTACAGAGTGTAGCCTCCACAGAGTTCTGTACTCGGGCAGTTTGGTAAATGAGAGAATTTTCAGCATTTATGAGGGTTGATCTCTTTCCAAACTGTAGTTAAATTTTGTCCTTGGCCTTGAACTTAACTTTCGCTCGTAATTTCTTTCAGTTTCATTGGATAAACAAGCTGACTGCTGGGGGCGGTTGTATAGTTGGTTAATTAAATGGCTAATTACTAATTACTGGCAGCAGGGCTGGCGTAGATTTCAGGAATATTTGCTCGTATAAGTGCAGGAGTGAAGTCCAGCTTCCACAGAGTGCTAAACTCAGAGGGCAGAACCTTATCAAAGGAGTTGATTTTAATTATCTATTAGTGTTACAAGTAGGCTTACATTAACACTGCAATGAAGCTATTGTGAAAACACCCGAGTCACCACAATCCGGCACCCGTTCAGGAACAATAAGGGAGAATTTAGCATGGCTAATGCACCGAACCACGTATTTTGGACTGTGGGAGGAAACCAGAGCGCCCGGAGGAAACCCACACAGACAAGGGGAGAATGTTCAGACTCCGCACAGACAGTGGCCGAAGCCAGAAGTTGGGCCTGGGTCCCTGGTGCTGTGAGGCAGCAGTGCTCACCACTGTGCCATCAAAAACTGGCAGAGTGTCAGGAACCAGCCTGAAAACCAGTGTGTTTCTCTCCAGAGAAACAGACAGCTGTTCCCTCCAGATCCTACAACACTTTGTCAAAAATAAACAGGTGGGGGGTATGTTTCACATTGTCACGTGAAACATGCCCACTTATTTTTGACAAAGTGTTGCAGTCATTTCTGACTGTGCGGCCAAGTTTGCTGACGACATCACCGTAGTGGGTCGGATCTCAAACAGCGACGAGACAGAGTACAGGAAAGAGGTAGAGAATCCGGTGAACTGGTACAGCAACAATAAACTCTCCCTCGATGTCAACAAAAGTGAGATGAGTACATGGGTCTTATTAATAGGATTGAGGGTTGTAGGTAAGCCTAGTAGGTGGAGATCCGATCGGCGCAACTTGTGGGCCTGTTTGTGCTCTAGTTTTTCTATGATTCTAAAACGAAGGAGATTGTCATCAACTTCGGGAAGTGTAAAGGAGAACATGCCCCTGTCTACATCAATGGGGATGAAGGAGAGAGGGTTGAGAACTTCAAGTTTTTAGGTGACCAGATCACGAACAACCAGATCCCCCCCCCCCTCCCATACAGACACTATAGTTAAGAAAACCCGCCAGCTCCTCTACTTTCTCAGAAGACTAAGGAAATTTGGTGCGTCAGCTGTGACTCTCATCAACTTTTACAGGTGCACCATAGAAAGCATTCTTTCTGCTTATATCACAGCTTGGTTTGGGCTCCTGCTCTGCCCGAGATCGCAAGAAACTACAAAAGGTTGTGAACGTAGCCCAATCCAACCTCCCATCCATTGACTCTGTCCATGCTTCCCGCTGTCTCGGCAAAGCAGCCGGCATCATTAAGGACTCCACGCACCCCGGACATTCTCTCTTCCACTTTCTTCCTTTGGGAAAAGGATGCAAAAGTCTGAGGTCATGGACCAATCGATTTAAGAACAGCTTCTTCCCTGCTGCTGTCAGACTTTTGAATGGACCTACCTTGCATTACGTTGATCTTTCTCTACACCCTAGCTATGACTGTAACATTACATTCTGCACTCTCTTGTTCCCTTCTCAATGAACAGTATGCTTTGTCTGTATAGTGTGCAAGAAGCACTATTTTTCACTGCATGTTAACATGTGACAATAATAAATCAAATCAAATCAAAACATAGAATGTACAAAGTCCACACAGATAGTGACCCGAGACCAGAATTGGACCCGGGTCCCTGGTGCTATGAGGCATCTGTGCTAACCACTGTGTCACCGTGCCCCCTTTATCAGATTGGTCCAGATTGCTTGCAGCCCAGGTTGCTAAGCAAGCTGGAAGTGGAGATGTTAGAAGGGTTTGCCACAATCTTCCCGAGATGCGAGAAGACTGATTTTTATTTTTTTGCCTCTCGCTCGATCCTATCAGCTTGCCATGCTGATCAACCAACCAGTAAGACCACTCTGGCAGGTTTTCTTAACTATAGTGTCCGTCTGGGGGTCCAGGAGAGGTTGTTCGTGATCTGGACAGGATTCAATCAGCAGTTCCCTTAAGATCGTGGAACAAGGATCAGGGACACAGATTTACAGTTTTGGACAAGAGGAAGTTCTTTACTTTGGCGCGAGTGGTAATGGCCTAGAAATCATGGCCTTTGAGTGTGGTAGAAGTAAAGATTGATGATTTCACAAGGAAACTGGATAGGTTCCTGAAGGAAATAAACTTTTAGGACTATGGAGATAAAGTGGGCAAAGAGCTGGCATTGAGTTGATGGGCCGAATGGCTTATTTCTGCGCTGTTGTGACCCCATCTGATCACAAACAGCCTTTGAAAAGACGAGGAATAATTATCAATTGTTTGACATCACGATAGTGGCCACCTGGATATCACATTCTCACCCACCCCCAATTCACAGCAGAAAAATCACTGCGGCTATTTTAAGTTGGGCCCCCTTCTGATAAACTCTGCACTCATTGCAGATGATGCCTGTTTATATTGCAAATGTTTAGGCACCTAAATGTCTATCTCAACAATTGATTGGATCTACAATAGATAATTTTGTGTAACATACAAGAATCTACAAACAGTAGAGTAGGAACAGCCGAGATGGACCGTCCGCGGTGGTGTTGGGTAAAATTTTGACCCGGTGTCGATGAGGGATCGGTGATGTGTATCCAGGGTGAGGCTGTGGGGTGACTTGTTGGTGAACCTGGTGTTCCCAAGCGCGGGCTACACTTATCCATTTGGGCAGTGGAGGTCAGGGATTTGGGAGACAGTGCCGGAGGATGTGTCGATTGGAATGCTGTCGTAGCTGGAAGAAGGGGTTGGAGTATCGATGTCTGAGGGTCCACAGCGGCTGCACAGGGAGAGGCAGGAGGAGAGAAGCCCACAGGAGGTCTTATTTCACTGGAGACTAAAACCCTCTCACCTGCAGTGTGGTCAGGGACAGGCGATGATGACCTTGTGGCTAGACTATTAATCCAGAGATACAGATGATGTTCCGGGGATCCGGGTTCAAGTTCCGCAGATGGTGAAATTTCAGGTCAATTAAAAAAATCTGGAATTAAGAATCTGGTGACCATGAAACCAGAGTCAATTGTCGGAAAAACCCATCGGGTTCACTAATTCCCTTTAGGAAAGGAAATCTGCCGTCCTTACCCGGTCTGGCCTACATATGACTCCAGAGCCACGGCAATGTGGTTGACTCTCCAAGGATAACTAGGGATGGGCAGTAAATGCTGGCCAGCCAGCGATGCCCATGTCCCACAAATGAATTTAAAAAACCCAGCATTTGGTGAGGGAGGAGACTGAACTTTACCGAGGCACTCAGTGCTTGGCTCCTTACCGGAGCCTAACTCCGGCTCTCGACTATTAAAACTACATTGATCCGAAGGGTTGTCCAAGCCTTTGCAACACTGGTCAATCTGCTGTGTTATCTATTGCCTCAAACAGGTGATGGTTGCCAGAATTAATATCTTCATCTCTGTGCCTGTGCTCATCATAAAGTAGTTTATTTATTTGTGCCACAGTTAGGCTTACATTAACACTGCAATGAAGTTACTGTGAAAATCCCCTAGTCGCCACGCTCCAGCACCTGTTCGGGTACACTGAGGGAGAATTTAGCATGGCCAATGCACCCTAACCAGCACGTCTTTCAGACTGTGGGAGGAAACCGGAGCACCCGGAGGAGACTCCCGCAGGCACGGGAGAACGTGTCTGTGCGGACTCCACACAGACAGTCACCCAAGCCAGGAATCGAACCTGGGCCCCTGTGAGGCAGCAGGGTGAACCACTGTGCCACCCTGCAGCAGGGAAAGTAGGGTGTTAGAAATGGTGCGATCGCAGGTTATTCCTGCATGTTTATCATTTTCCAGCCTCTCGTAACATCCTGTGTAAATGTAGCCTTAACCTCTCTTTCAGGGGGAACAACCTGTCACCTGTACACAGCGAGCAAGAGAGTCCCGCCATTGCACAGGATTTCCGTGAGGTAAGCGGCAAACGGTAAAAACTGTTCAGGAATGTCCCTGGAATGTCCCTGAGCCCACCCAAATCTCTGCTGTCAGTATTCTGCCTATTCCCAATTCCATTCACCTGGCTGAGCAATATTGCTGACATCCAAACATTTATAGGTTGGGTGGATTAGCGGGATGAATGTGTGGGGCTGTGGGGATAGGGAGGGGGAATGGGCCTGGGTGCAATACTCTACCTGAGAGTCAGTACAGACTTGATTGGCCGAATGGCCTCCTTCTGCATTGTCGTCATTCTACGATTGGCTCCCATTCCACCAATGCCTTAAATTTAAAACTCTTATCTCCGTTTTCTAATTCCCCCTGTGTGTTTATCCCTCCTAACTCTGTAAATTCCTCCAGAACCTTCTAATAGCTCTCCGATCCTCCAACGCTGCCTCTTGTGTAACCACCAGTTCCTTCACTCCATCAATGATGGCCATTTCTTCAGCCATCAAGGTCTTCAACTCTGGCGTTCCCTCTGTCAGTCTTTCACAGAAAGTCATTTTGTTATAGAATCCTACTGTGCGGAAAGAGGCCATTCGGCCCATCGAGTCTGCACCAACCACAATCCCACCCAGGCCCTATCCCCACATCCCTACATATTAACCCACTCGTCCCTCTGACCTCTGCATCCCGGGACACTAAGGGGTAATTTAGAACAAAGAACAAAAACAGCCCGGGAAACAGGCCCTTCGGCCCAACGAGCCCGTGCTGCCATCTTAACACCAGTCTCTCCCCCCCCCCCCCCCATGACCCTTATCTACTGTTTTATGGTCATCCAGATTGAGGGAAACTGATTTAGGGACAATTTATTCCACGCCTTGTTGTCCAACGAGGGGCGGACACGCGATGGGTCATACTTGGGCTGCTCTTGGTTGTTTGAGATTGGTCTAGTGCTTCATGTCGTTAGTGTGTGCTTAAACTAGTGTGTGCTTAACTGGGCAAGACGACAGCTCAGTGACTATCGCTGATTGCTGGGCAGATACGTGGATTCGGGCCGGTGTCTGTGGGAGTTTGCGCATTCTCCCCGTGCTTGCGTGGGTTTTCTCCGGGTGCTCCGGTTTCCTCCCACACCCCAAAGATGTGCTGTTAGGCTGATGAACAGATGATATTTAAAACAGCATTTCAATATTACCTCCCACTCCATGCCGATTTCCGGCACGGAAAATTGTGCCGGAAATCCGGCACTGACAGACGCTAGCAAGGTGCGAATGGGAACCCTGCGCATTGCCCCCCTCCCCACGCAATTCCCCCATCCCGCTGCACTGAAAATCAGTCGAGTGGGATGGGAGAATCACCCCGAAAACTTTTCAGTCGTACTTTGGAATGCAAAGTCTAATGTGTCTTCAGATTTCAAGTGCTTTCTATATCCCTGCTCTCTTTCCCATAACGAAACAGGTCTTTGGTGGGGGAAAAAAAAGCAAGGAATTTTGCTGAATTGTTTTAATGCGTGCATAATTGATAAGTTTGGAGAAAAAAATTGAAACAAATTTATTGTACAAAATAATAGAAAAGATAGGATTTTTCTTTGCAGATGCTGCTAAAAATGGCCTTGTGCTCAGAGCAGTAAACATCAGATACCGGTTTTGGAAATGTGCTCATTGTGTCTCCTTCTGTTTGTGTTGGCTGCGGCTACGTTTATGCTCCAGAACTTGCGGCGCCCCAAGCCTGTAAAGCAACAACACTGGCATCTGCCCAGCAATGTGGGAAATTGCCCAAGTATGTCCTGTGCACAAGAAGCAGGACAAATCCAACCCAGCCAGTTACTAGAATCATAGAATCCCTACAGTGCAGAAGGAGGCCATTTGGCCCATCGAGTCTGCACCGACCCCAGGCCCTATCCCCATAACTCCATGCATTTACCCTGCTAGTCATCCTGACATTAATTTAGCCAATCCACCTAACTCTTTAGACCGTGGGAGGAAACCCACGCAAACACGGGGAGAACATGCAGACTCCACACAGACAGTGACTCAGGCCGGGAATCAAACCCGGGTTCCCTGACGCTGTGAGACGGCAGTGCCCAGCCACCGTGCCACCCCATCAGTCTACTCTCAGTCGTCAGTAAAATGATGGAGATTGTTGTCGACAGGCTGAAGAAGTGGCACTTACTCAGCGGTAAGCTGCTCGCTGAAGCTCAGTTTGGTTCTGTCAGGGTCACTCAGCTCCTGACTCATTGCAGCCTTCGTTCAAACATGGACAAAAACACCGAATACCTCAGGTGAAGTGAGAGTGACGGTCCTTGGTGGAGCTTGGCATCAAGGAGCCTCGCAAAACTGGACTCAGTGGGATTCAGGAGGAAATCTCTCCACTAGTTGAAGTCATACCTGGCACAAAGGAAGTTGGTTGTGGTGGTTGGAGGCCAATCATCTCTGCCTCGGGTCATCACTGCAAGAGTTCCTCAGGGTACCACCCTATCATCTTCAGTTGCTTCATCAATGATCTTCCTTCCGTCATAATATCAATAGTGGGAATATTCATCCATGCTTCAATCTCTGAAAGTAAGCGTGCAGGCAGTTAGGAAGGCAAACGGTTATGTTGGCCTTCATAGCGAAAGGATCTAAGTAAAGATAAGGAAGTTTTATTGCAATTGTATAGCATGTTGGTGAGACCACACCTGGAGTATTGCGTGCAGTTTTGATATCCTGATCTAAGGAAGGATGTCTCTACTATCGAGGAAATGAAGTGAATGTTTAGCAGGCTGATTCCTGGGATGGCAGGTCTGACATGAGGAGAGACTAAGTTGGTGAGAGTTATACTCACTGGAATTTAGAAGAGTGAGAGGGGATTTCACAGAAACTTATAGAATTCTAACAGGGTTCGACAGGGTAGATTCAGAAAGAATGTTCCCAACAATGGGGCAGTCCCAAACTAGGGCTCATAGTTTGAGGACAAGGGGTAAACCTTTTATAACCGAGGTGAGGAGAAATTTCTTCACCCAGAGGGTGGTGAATGTGTGGAATTCAGTACCACAGAAAGTAGTTGAGGCCAAAACGCCGTCTGATTTCAAGAAGAAATTAGATATTGCTCTTTGGGCGAAAGGTTATGGGAGAAAGGGGAGGATCAGGATATTGAATTTGATGATCAGACATGATTAAAATGAATGGTGGAGAAGGCTCGAAGGGCCAAATGGCCCACTCCTGTTAGTTTCTATGTTTCTATTCACTGATGATTGTGGGGATATTTGTAGAGGTGGACTTGAAGCAATGTTCATACCCAAAGAAATAATGTACTGAATTACCAATAAAGGTAACCCAAAGTTCATTAGAACATAAGAACATAATAAATAGGAGCAGGAGTAGGCCATCTGGCCCTTCGAGCCTGCCCCACCATTCAATAAGATCATGGCTGATCTGTCGTGGCTCAGTTCCACCTTCCCGCCCTCTCTCCATAACCCTTAATCCCCTCTCTTATCAAAAACCCATCAACCCGCGTCTTAAAAATATTTAGCGAGGCAGCCTCCACCACTTCAACGGGCAGAGAATTCCAGAGATTCACCACCCTTTGAGTGAACAAGTTCCTCCTCAACTCTGTTCTAAACCGCCTCCCCTTTATCTTGAGGCTGTGCCCCCTAGTCCTACTGTCCTTTCTGAGTGGGAAGAGTCTCTCCATCTCTATCCTATCCATCCCATTCATCATCTTATACGTCTCAATGAGATCTCCCCTCATTCTTCTAAACTCTAACGAGTACAAGCCTAGTTTATTCAGCCTCTCCTCATAGCTCAATCCCCTCAACTCCGGTATCAGCCTAGTAAACCTCCTCTGCACTCCCTCCAGGGCCAAAATATTAGAAAGCCAAAATAAAAAAGCTAGCACCATTTAACAATTCCTCAGATACTGAAGTAGTCCAAGCCTGTTTGCAGCAAGTCCTGGACAGCGTCCAGACTTGGGCTGACAAGTGGCAAGTAACATCTGCACCAAACACGTGCCAGGCAACGACCCCATCTCCAACAAGAGCGGATCTAGCTATCACTCCTTGACATTCAATGGCACTGACTCATTCACTGCCAACGTCCTGGGGTTTACTGAACTGGACTAACCATATAAATACTACGGCTATCAGAGGCTGGGAATTCTGCAGAGAGTAACTCACCTCCTGAATCACCAAAATCCCTCCATCCTTGACCAGGCACTAGTCAGGAGTGTGATGGAACACTTCCCTGTCGCCTGGATGGGAACAGCACTAACAACACTCAAGGAGCTCAACATCATTCAGGACAAAGCAGCCCATTTGATTGGCACCCCGTTCACCACCTCCACCATTCACTCCCACCATCACTGACACACGGTGACAGCGGTATGCGTCATCTGTAAGGTGTGCCCAAGCTGGCAATCGAACGCGGATCCCTGCCGCTGTGAGGCAGCAGTATTAACCGCTGTGCCACCCACTCCATTAAAGCCTCAATTTCTTGAGAAATTAATATCAATGCGCGTTTAATAATCACGTGTAAGGAAATAGGCACACTAAGAACAGGTGTATGAAATGTTATAGAAAACTGACAAAGCTAAAGCTTTTGAAAATCCCATTGAAAAGTAAGACAAGATAGGGTGCCATACAACTGCCTACCTATTGACAGAAATTTGTGGACAAATCCACTGCGACCTTTCAGTCGGTCAGTTGAGGTGGTTGTGAAGGAGCGTGAGGACCGTCGACACATCAGTTTTAGTTCTCTGTCAGCCTCAATCTTTCCAGAAAGCCAATCTCTTTAAATCCCCCGCAGCACATTGGCAGTGCCAATGAAGTCTCTTGTGTCTGCCAAGAACTAGTAAACTGAAACACCTTGAATATCTGATTTTAATCACTTAAAGAACAAACTTGTACGTGACAACACCAACATAGTTTGAATGATTAACTGGCTACGAAAATAAGAATGGAACAGCTATATGAATACTGGTAGGGAGTCAGCAGGCATTTTGCTGAACTGTGTGTCTGAGGCCTATTTCTGGATGGGATTGGTTAGAAATTTCACTGGGAATATGGCTACAAGCAGCGTTAATATTTACAGGAGTTGACACGGTTGTTATCACAGCACCCAGGGACCCCCGGGTTCGATTCCCGGCTAGGGTCCCTGTCTGAGTGGAGTTTGGACGTTTTCCCCGTCTCTGTGCGAGTTGCTTCCGGGTGCTCCGGTTTCCTCCCACACTCGGAAGATGTGCAGCTTTGGTGTATTGGCCATGGTAAATTGCCCCTTGGCGTCGCAGCATTTGCAGGTTAGGGGTTTAGCGGGGTAAACATGTGGAGTTACGGGGATCTGTCGGAGAGAGTCAGTGCTCGCAATGTCCAGGTAAACCTTTTGTGCACTCGCTGCAAAGCCTCCAGACAGTGTGGTGACCAGAATTGGACACGGTATCCCAAATGGAATACTGAATGGCCTCCTCCTGTATCGTTGGGATTCTGTGATAATTTCATATCCAATGGAATTGGTAAGAATGAGGGATGATCAAACTGAAATATATAAGATCCTGAGCAGACTTGACAGGGTAGATGGTCAGAGGGTATCACCTCTTGTAAGGGAAACTAGAACCATAGAATCTCTACGATGCAGAAAGAGGCCATTTTGTCCATCGAGTCTGCACTGTCTCAGCATCTCACCAGGCCCTCGCTTCCGCCCTATCCCCATAACCCCATATATTTACCCCACTAATTCCCCCTAATCTGCACCTCTTGGGATGCTCAGGGACAATTTATAGGGACAATTGAGCAAGGCCAATCCAGCAAACCTGCGCATCTTTGGACTGTGGGAGGCAACCGGAGGAAACCCACGCAGACACAGGGAGAACGTACAGACTCCACACCGACAATGACCGAAGCCAGGAGTCGAACCTGGGTTCCTGGTGCTGTGAGGCAGCAGTGCTAACCACTATGCCACCGGAACTTAAATGAAGACTTCCTTTTAAAACTGAGATGAGTAGAAACATTTTCTCCCAGAGGATTGTTTGGTGTGTGGAATTCTCTTCCTCGGAACATTGTCATACAAGATGATCAGAGGGTTAGATAGGGTGGACGTTGAGAGCCTTTTTCCTCGGATGGTGATGGCTAACACGAGGGGACGTAGCTTTAAATTGAGGGGTGGTAATTATAGGACGGATGTCAGAGGTAGGTTCTTTACTCAGAGGGTAGTAAGGGTGTGGAATGCCCTGCCTGCAGCAGTTGTGGACTCACCAATGTTAAGGGCGTTCAAATGGTCAGTGGATAGGCATATGGATAACATTGGAATAGTTTAGGTTAGAGGGTCATTAGATTGGTTCCACTGGTCGGCGCAACATCGAGGGCCGAAGGGCCTGTACTGCGCTGTAACGTTCTATGTTCTATTGTTGAGCCGGGGTCTTTGAATTTATTTGAGGCCAGGATTAGATTTTTGTGAGCGAGAGGAGTTGAGGGTTATAGGGGTGGGTGGGTGGGTGCAGAATGGAGGGCGGACAGGAAGGTGGAGCTGAGACCACCACCAGGTCAGCAGTGATGTTACTGAATAGGAGCAGGCCTGATGGGCCAAATGGCCTAATCCTGCCCCTATGTTCCAAAATAAGAGTAATCCTCTTTTAGTAGGAATGAAGTATAAATTTGGACGTGAAATCTCAAAATGTTGCATGGTGCTTTTCAAAGTGAAATCCACAACTAATTCTCAAATCATCACCGTGAGGTACATAATCACAGTTTACCAGGTTCAAAGAATTAGAAATCTGCTTTCAGCCAGCTGTCTTGCCAGATGTGTTAGCCTCCCGTAGACTGTCTCTGAAATGATGCAAGATGCCTAATATCCCCTCGTAGTCTCATCTGGTTTATCAAAGGGCAGCACTTTGTGGTGGTGACATTTACTGTATGTTGTGACGGTTTTGAAGCTTTCAGAAGGGTAGTGGTAGATGGCATCATTTTTCTGTTCCACATTGTTAGATCTGTCTTTCGGTTGGGTGGCTCAGTCAAGCCACAATATGCTATAAACACAGGGTCTATTTGCTTCTTTTTAACTGAGGGGCTACGGGAAATCATTTAACAGTATTTAACGGCGGCGTGACCTACTTATTTAACATTTCTTACGAATCAAGATTATTTGAAAAGTAGAAGTTGACTGTAGTGTGCTGGAATGTCAGTGACCGCACTGCTTGGAGTTCTGACTTCCTGGCAGTGCTGAACACTAATCATGTCAATAAAAACTGTGAACTGCTCACTTGTGCTGGGAGAGGCAGAACTCGAATAGCTCTCAAATCAACCAGTCACAGGCTCATAAAGCAACCTCACTCTTTGAAGCCATCTGGGCTGCAGTGTAAGGGGGCAGCACAGTGGTTAACACTGCTGCCTCACAGCGCAAGGACCGGGGTTCGATTCTGATCTCGGGTGACTGCGTGGAGTTTGCGTTTTCTCCCCGTATCTGCTCCGAGTGCCCCGGTTTCTTCCCACAGTTCAAAGATGTGTAGATCGGGTGGATTAGCCATGCTAAACTACCCCCTGGGTAAAATTCTTTGGGGTTATGGGGATAGGGCGTGGGTGAGAGTCAATGCAGATTCGATGGGTCGAACGGCCTCCTTCTGCACCGTAGGAACTCCATAAGTCAAAAGCCCAGATTTTCATCCGCTAGTCAGGTGTGCAGAATCGACAGAGTTCCCAGCTCCCCAAACTCAACTCTTAGAAGTTGTTGCCCACACGACAGACGTTTGATCTGAACAAAGAACAGTACAGCACGGGAAACAGGCCCTTCGGCCTGCGTAGCTCATTGGTCCAACTGGACCATTCGTTTGTATCCCTCCATTCCCAGTCTGCTCATGTGACGATCCAGATAAGTCTGAAACGATCCCAGCGTGTCTCCCTCCACCACCCTACTCGGCAGTGCATTCCAGGCCCCCACCACCCTCTGTGTAAAAATACGTCCCTCTGATATCGGAGTTATACCTCACCCCTCTCACCTTGAACCAGGTGATCGTCACCTCCGACCTGGGAAAAAGCTTCCCACTGTTCTCCCTATCTCGACCCTTCATAATTTTATACACCTCTATTAGGTCTCCCCTCATTCTCCGTCTCTCCAGGGAGAACAACCCCAGTTTACCCAATCTCTCCTCATAGCTAAGACCCTCCATACCAGGCAACATCCTGGTAAACCTCCTCTGCATCTCTCCAAAGCCTCCACGTCCTTCCCGTAGTGCGGCGACCAGAACCGGACGCAGTACTCCAAATGTGGCCGAACCAGCGTTCTATACCGCTGTAACATCAGACTCCAGTTTTTATACTCTATGCCCCGTCCTATAAAGGCACGCATGCCAAATGCCTTCTTCACCACCCGTGCTGCCACTTTCAGCGATTTTTGGACTTGCACACCCAGGTCCCTCTGTGTTTCTATACTCTTGACGGCTCTGCCGTTTATTGTATAACTCCCCCCTATGTTAGTTCTTCCAAAACGCAACACCTCGCATTTTTCTGGATTAAATTCCATCTGCCATTTCTCTGCCCAATTTTCCAGCCTATCTATATCCTGCTGTATTGTCTGACAATGTTCATAGCTATCCGCAAGTCCAGCCATCTTCGCGTCATCCGCAAACTTGCTGATAACACCAGTTACACCTTCTTCCGGATCATTGATACATATCACAAATAGGACCGGGGAGAGACTGCCTGTGTCAACCTGGGAGGGAAGTCGGGACAGGCTACTCCGAAAGTAGTAAGGAGGCGGTCCCGGCGCAGATTGGGTGACTTTGGCACGGATTTTTAAAGAGCAGGACTTCAGAAAGGCCTGTCCGAGAGGTTGGTTACACATGGTTAAATTCCTGTGCCCCAGAGCAGGCATCGTTGCCTTGTCAGAGGAGTGTGAACAAGGTTAATGTTGTCCAACTGTTAGCTGACCCTAGAATGGATGGTTCATCATGTGTTTTCCCAATGGGAGAATTGATGCTGTCTAATCAAAGTGTACTCCACTGAATCACCGTAAGCATGGAGTGAATTCTCAAGACACTGCCGTGGGGATAGAACTTAGAACGTTACAGTGCAGTACAGGCCCTTCGGCCCACGATGTTGCAC
Organism: Prionace glauca; assembly: GCA_037974335.1. Classification (NCBI taxonomy): domain Eukaryota; kingdom Metazoa; phylum Chordata; class Chondrichthyes; order Carcharhiniformes; family Carcharhinidae; genus Prionace; species Prionace glauca. The sequence goes on along the minus strand of CM075737.1, from coordinate 53,554,937 downwards.
TGACCAGTGGAACCAATGTGGGGGGGGCGGGGGGGGGCGGGGGGGGGGGGGCGGGGGTGTGGGGGGGGGGGCGGGGGGGGCGGGGGGTGTGGGGGGCGGGGGTGTGGGGGGGGGCGGGGGGGGGTGCGGGGGGGGGGGCGGGGGGGGGCGGGGGGGGGGGGCGGGGGGGGGCGGGGGGGGTGCGGGGGGGGGCGGGGGGGGGCGGGGGGGGGGGCGGGGGGGGGTGCGGGGGGGGGGGGGGGGGGGGGCGGGGGGGGTGGGGGGGGGGGGCGGGGGGGGGTGTGGGGGGGGGTGGTCGGTGTGTGGGGGGGGGCGGACAGACTATGGGAAGATCCATTCATCTTGGGTGGGACTTTCCGGTTTTTGGGCGTGGCTGGAAAATGCCGCCCATTGAGTTGAAGGCAGTGAGGACCAGTTTGGGGCTAATTCCACAAGGTTACCTGCATCTCTCCAAGGGGGAACCCCGAGCATCCGGTTAGTGAGCTTTGTAACGTTGACATTTGGATTGCAGCTAGGAAGTATCTTGCATTTTCAGATTGTTTTGCACCTGTAACAAAGAGCCCGATTCTCCCATCGCTACCTGCAACTTTCCTGGCAGGTTGGGTTGGGAGATGCGCGATTTCGAGGGTTCCCCACCGTCTTTTACAACACGCGCTCATCTCCCAATTGGGAGAAAATGCACTGCTGGGAACCTGCAGAAGTCCGGTGGGAAGGGAGGTAACTCATTTGAATATGTTTAATATATATTTTAAATGTATTTTATGAGCCATTATCGGGCCCATTACCAAACTTGCCAGGTCCGAAAGCATCTCCCACCCACCAGGAGTATTTCATTCCGGTGGGTGGGGTTTAGAGTAGCTCCCCATGTTTGGGAAAATAGCAGGAGACCCCCGCCTGAGTGAAGGGGGAGCAATCAGGGCCCCCCCCAGGGTGTCGGGGTGTTGGTGCCCCCTGGGCGTGGGCACCCTGACCGTGCCTGCCTGTGCCCCCCCTGGCACTGCCCAAGGGGGCAAAGTGCCCATGCCCACCTTCACACTGCCCATCAGACATTGGACAATACCAAAAGGTTGGGGCTTATTGTGGGTGGGGTCTAGGGGTGATTGGTGGAGGTGGGGGGGGGTCCCGCTGCCACTCTGAGTTGCGATCAGTCTGGGTTGGAGGGAGGACAATGACTGGGGCAGGTTGGAAGGGTTGTTTGCTGGGTGGAGGCTTCCTCCTTGGGGTGGGGGGGGGGGGGGGGTCTGAGGTCTGCGGTCTGCCAGGATGGGGGATCTCCATCGCTGTGGGGGGCAGGGGGGGGGGGGGGGGCGGCAGGCAGGCATGTGGGCTGGACATCGGGGCGCTCTGGGGTGGGGGTGTAGGGCAGGCTGGTCTGGGAATTGTTATGGGAGCAGTGATTGGGCTTTGGGGGGGGGTTCTGAAGGGGCAGCAGTGCACGGGACTGGGGCTGGCCAGCAAATGGAGAGACTGACAGAGTGGGGCCACTGCACATGGGCAGAGCTCCAGAACTGTCAGACTCCGGCACAAATAGGCCCCATCTCCCTGGGTTTTTAACGATATTCATGATTGCGACCCCTGCAGAGTGTGGAGGTTCGGGTGAGAAGCTGCACTGATAAAACAGTCGTGATCTAGAACAGTTTTCCCACCAATTCAGCACTTTTAGGAGAATCGCTTCCAAAGTGTGAGATCTGTGCACAACAGTATGCTGTTCTGTAAGTTGCTAAGGGGTCCCCCCCCCCCCCCCCCCATGGCACTGATCAATGGTGAATCTGAGGATATGACACTTCATTCGATGCAATACACAGTAGACCAACAGGGCTACCAATGTGCAGTGATTGAATACACCAGGTTGCACTTGTATCAGTAAGTGTTGCTGGAGGATTGCTTTAATGCTTAGAGTATGTATAAATGGGTGGCATTCCCTGCAATTGTTCATTTCCCCGTGTGGTTAGTTTTATCACATCTTCAGCTTCAGGCTTGGGACATTAAGGAAGAGGAAAGGGAAGATGTTCTGGAATCTACCTTTGGGGAATGCTGGCTTTGAAGGAGAAAATATCAGTAATTCAGTGATTCAATTTGTGATGGTTACTGCTCAGTGATTCGTTGCTTTTCCGACATGATCAAGGGAACCTCCTTTTTGGTTGTTTTTCATTCAGTCTGTAGGATATTTAAACCAATGAGCTCGGTCCACTTTGCGGATTCATTTCACTCAGTTTGGACAGTTAGAAGACAGAGAGTCACAACGTGGGCACATGGTGGCCTGGTGCTAATGATAGAGGATTGGTAGTTTTAGACTTTGGGAAACGTGAGTTCAGATTCACCACAGATTGTTCGTCATCAGGTCAACTGGGCGTTAGTTGCATTCAGCTGGTGGGAATTAATTGGTGACTCATGTGTAGAGGGCAGGCGGAACGTGTGATTGTTGGTGTACAATATGTCAAGTGTCTACATAAATGAAAGCTTGTCAGTGTCTGAAATGGCTCCAGGTCTGCCTGAGTTGTAAAGTGGCAGATGTGAATTTTAAGTTCAGCTCATTAAATAAATCAGGAATAAACAGAAGCTGGAATGAGTAATGGTGACCGTGATTGTCATTAAAAAAAAACCCATCATCTGCTTTTGTTTTCCTGAAGAAAATCTTCTAGCCTTACGGTCGGCACATGGTTAGCACTGCTGCCTCACAACTGTGTGCAGTTTTGGTCCCCTTATTTGCGAAAGGATGTATTGGCCTCGGAGGGGGTACAGCGAAGGTTCACCCGGCTGATACCGGAGATGAGGGGGTTAGCTCATGAAGAGAGAGTGAATAGACTGGGTCTGTACTTGTTAGAGCTTAGAAGGCTGTGCAGTTTTGGGCGCCGCACCTGCGCAAGGATATTTTGGCCCTGGAGGGAGTGCAGAGGAGGTTTACTCGGCTGATACCGGAGTTGAGGGGATTGAGCTATGAGGAGAGGCTGAATAAACTAGGCTTGTACTCGTTAGAGTTTAGAAGAATGAGGGGAGATCTCATTGAGACGTATAAGATGATGAATGGGATGGATAGGATAGAGGTGGAGAGACTCTTCCCGCTCAGAAAGGACAGTAGGACTAGGGGGCACAGCCTCAAGGTAAAGGGGAGGCGGTTTAGAACAGAGTTGAGGAGGAACTTCTTCACTCAAAGGGTGGTGAATCTCTGGAATTCTCTGCCCGTTGAAGTGGTGGAGGCTGCCTCGCTAAATATTTTTAAGAAACAGGTTGATGGGTTTTTGATAAGAGAAGGGATTAAGGGTTATGGGGAGAGGGCGGGAAGGTGGAGCTGAGCCACGACAGATCAGCCATGATCTTATTGAATGGTGGGGCAGGCTCGAAGGGCCAGATGGCCTACTCCTGCTCCTATTTCTTATGTTCTTATGTTCTTAAGGCTGAGGGGGGATCTTATAGAGACTTATGAGATAATGAAGGGGCTGGATAGGGTAGAGATAGAGAGATTCTTTCCGCTTAGAAAGGATAGCAGGACTAGAGGGCACAGCCTAGATAAGGGGGGGTGGATGCAGTTTAGATCAGAGTCGAGGAGAACTTCTTCACTCAAAGGGTGGCGAATCTCTGGAATTCTCTGCCCGTCGAAGTGGTGGAGGCTGCCTCGCTAAATATATTTAAGCCACGGGTAGATTGATCTTTGATAGACAGGGGAATTAAGGGTTATGGGAAGAAAGCAGGGAAGTGGGTTCTCCGGTGGCTGTGTGGGGTTTGCTCCCAGCGTCTCTGGGATTTCCTCCCGGGTGCATCAGTTTCCTCCTACAGTCCAGAGATGTGTAAGTGAGGTGGATTGGCCGTGCTAAATTACCCACTTTATGTCCAAAGATATGCAGGTTAGATGGATTAGCCGTGGGGATTGTGTGGGGTTACGGAGATTGGGGGGGGGGCCTGGGTAAGATGCTCTGTCAGCGCAGTGGTGCAGACTCGATGGGATTCTACCATATGATTCTGTGGTTCTTGTGTTCTGATCTATGAGCGCTTTCAAACACACAGCAATGTGGTTGAGTCTCAGCTATCTTCTAAAACAACCTGCCTGTCAGTTATACCTTAAGGGCAATAAGGGAAAGGCAATAAATGATGATCTTGTCAGTGCCGCTCACATCACACAGATGAGTAAAACGTGGCACAGTGCGTGTACGACAGAGCATTTTACTGACACAGATGTCTTTTACGTGAGAACAGAAAATTAGACCGCACGCTAAATAGAGCAAAAACATTTTGGTTCGGGAACTGAGTTTCGCATCTTAATTAATGCGCATGAACATCATGGAAAATTGCCCATCCGTTTTGATGCATATGCAAATCAGCATATTTATGAATAATTTGCTGTGATGTTTAGGAGTGGAATTAAATATACAATTAACCTTTATTAGTATTTATCTGCAGTTTAAAGAAACCTATAAATGGATATGTAAAACATTCTGGCAATCAAAGTTTTGGATGGGTAATGTATTGCTGCTATATTGAGAGTGTCACATCAAAATCAAGCTGTCATCTAGTTTGAAAAGAGTCTGACCTTCCCACAAGACACTTTAATTGCCTGTGATCAGTGAAGGGTGTCGATGTCTGACTGCAATGTTTTATTCATTGTTAAACGTGTGAAGATTTGCCTTTTAATTGTAAATGGACACGGTGGCACAGACCTTGGCTGTCAGTCCCAGGTAGAAATCTTGCAGTTGGGGAGCAACTGGCCATTTTATCGAATCATTGAATAGAATCACAGAATCCCGACAGTGCATTCGGCCCATCGAAACTGCACTGACAGCAATCCCATCCAGGCCCTATCCACACATTTACCCTGCTAATCCCTCTAATATACGCACCCCAGGACACTAAGGGGCAACTTAGCATAGCCAATCAACTCACCCGCGCATCTTTGGACCGTGGGAGGAAACCGGAGCACCCGGAGGAAACCCACGCAGACACGGGGAGAACGTGCACACTCCACACAGACAGTGACCCGAGCCGGGAATCGAACCCGGGTCCCTGGAGCTGTGAGGCAGCGGTGCTAATTAACCACTGTGCCACCGTGCCGCCCAAAACTCCCCCCACTCGCCAGTCTCCGATGGGAAAAGAACATTGCAGCGTTTGCATAGCTGTCCCACAACTCCTGCAGTGACAGTCAACATTTACCTCCACCTAGAATCATAGAATCTACAGCACGGAGACAGGCCCAAACTGCTTCACGCTAACCAAAAGGCCCATCGAAGCTAACTCCATTTGCCTTTATTTGGCCCATATCCCTCGAAACCTTTCCTATCCACGTATCTGTCCAAATGTTGTCAATGTCCCTGCCTCAACCACTTCCTCCAGTAGCTCATTCCACTCACGTATCGCCGTCTGTGTAAAAAAAAAAATGTTGCTCTTCAGGTTCCCATTAGTTCTTTCCCGTCTTAACTTAAAGCGATGCCCTCAAGTCCTCGATTCCCCAACCCTGGGCAAAGGACCGAGTGCATTTACCCTATCCATGGCTCTCATGATCGTATACACCTCTACAAGATCACCCTTCAGTCTCCTACGCACCAAAGAAAAATATCCTAGCCCTGTCCAATCTCTCCCTGTAACTCAGTCCCTCGAGTCCTGACGTAATGGGCAATGAGGGGATTAAGTTAACTCCAGCATTTAATGCGATGTGACAAAACTCTAATATCGCTTAAATATTCCTCCTGTACTCCAACCCACTGAGAACTTGCAATGGGCAGCCGATGGCACAGTGGTTATCATTTCTGCCTCACAACATCAGAGGCTTGGGTTCGATTCCCAACTGGGGTCACTGTCTGTGTGGAGTTTGCACGTTCTCCCCGTGTCTGCGTGGGTTTCCTCCTACAGTAAGAAGTCTCACAACACCAGGTTTAAGTCCAACCAGAAAATTTCTCTGACCAGAACCTTGCACACACCTGACGAAGGAAGACCGTTTCCGAAAGCTTGTGGGATTGCTATCAAATAAACTGGCTGGACTTAAACCTGGTGCGGTGAGACTTCTTACCGTGTGTGCCCCAGTCCAACGCCGGCATCTCCACCTCATTCCTCCTACAGTCCAATGATGTGCGCGTTAGCTGAATTGGCCAAGCTAAATTGCCCCTTAGTTAATCCCCCTGACACTAAGGTAAGTGCATCGGGTTATGGGGATCGGGCCTGAGTGGGATTGTGGTAGGTGCAGACTCAATGGGCCGAATGGCCTCCTGCACTGCAGGGATTCTGTAACTTCTGTGATTCCTATTATTCTTGCCTCTTTACTGTGCTTTCAGTCATCCATGTCCTGCACTTCTACCCCCCCCCCCCCCCCCCCCCCCAGATTCTCCTCCCTCTCTGACTCAGGGGTTTAATTTTTGCTGCCTGTCCTTTATCACCTCGACCTGAACCTCTTGTGCAAGTGATGACGCTGTGTAAAATGCAAATTGTTGGTGCTGGGGGTGGGGGGGGGGGGGGGAATTAAGGTTGAAAAAGCTTGGCCAATGAGTGACAGAAGCTTTAATCTGACCTTCTCATTTTGGGATTTAATGGGTCACACGGACACACTTTGGTTCTTGCACGTTCCGGATGCCCGCGATGGTTGGATGACGACCACTGGAACTGGTTTGATGTTGACCGTGAATTGAGAGTGGGACGGGCTAAGTCTACTGTGTGTCAGCCCCCTGCCTAAGACGTGCAAGAGTACACATTTACATGTGCCTGAGTGTTGCAGGCTCCCTCTCTCTCTCTCTCTCTCTCTATCCTCAGGGGCACAAACAAGTTGCTGGGAGCAATTAAACTCATTGCAGCCAGGTTATCACACACACAAGCTTCTCCCTTTTCAATGGGATTCTGTAACCTTTCTCTGTGAACAATTTAACAGGGACTTTGTGGGGGAGGGGGGGGGGGGGGCGGTGTGATGGTATAGCTGGAAGGATTCTCTCTCTGAGTCGATCCTCCTGGATCCAGTTTGCAGCTTTCTGAAGCTGGTTTAAATCCCAGCCCCTCCCCTAAAACAAATCAATAATTCTCTCCACCAAGTTGCTGTTTTCAAGCCTGCCCTCATTGACGGGGGGGGGGCATTATGAGTGTATCTGATCGAGGCTTTTATGAATGGACTGCACTGGGGAGGGGCACGTTGTCACCAGAGATGATGTCAGCAGGCTGGATGGGGCTCTCGCACAGAGGCAGAGCTTTCAGGACAATATCGTCCGACTTGCTGTGTCAGATTGGCTGAGCTAACGAATCGTCGGCTGCCGACGGAGCGAGTCTTCCCCCTGGGGGGGGGGGGGGGGGGGGGGGTCCAGGCTCACCATCCCTGAGCCCAGATTGTGCTTTTTAACTGCGGGAAGCCGCAGCAGCATGTGCAGTCACCCTGAATAGATGGCTGTGAGTGGGACGCGTCGCCACTGGCCCTCCTCACACGAGCACTCGGGGCTGGCGCTGCTGCTGCTGCTGTTGCTGCTGCAGACACCCCGCGCTGAAAACCAGCTGCGGACAGAGCTGGCGTCTCTGTCGCTGTTTCATGGCATCATGTTCTGCTTTTGCCTGCAGAACTCCTTGATGAAGCTGCAAGCCTTCGACGTTGACCTGTGCTCCACGTTCTTGCCGAGCCCCGAGGAAAGTCCGGCAGCACAGCATGGGAAGGAGCAGCCGGGTCGGAATGGCAGTGCTGAAGAAGGAAGCAGCGCTGGTAAGGATAGCCAATATGTTAACAGCTAGATTTCATTTGATACAGAAAGTGCTGGCAGTAAAACCCTTCAGAATTCATTGTAATTTGATACTCTGACAAGCTGCTGTGTTACAGAACATTAATATCAATCATCCTTTATTGTTTTCACACGTGTTTGAGTTGAATCCTTGTCATTAGAAGTAGATTTTTTAATTTCTGTCACTATATAATGAGCAATCGTGTTTTGCCCGTGCATTTCTAGTTTTGTTTTATTTTCTACACTGGTTTTGTTTTGTCAGAACCCAGCACCATCACTGCCCCTATTATTGATTTCAAATCAATGCACCAGCAAAGGGATAGCGACGGTGAGTACGTTCTATTGTTTCCTGCTTTGATCTGAGTCCTGCTCTTTTGAATCCACTCACAATACTGCCTGTGACAGCTTGCCTCACTCGGAGCGCTTCCACGTGAGGGAAAGCCTTATTTCTATTTCACATCCCTGCCAACACCTACACCCACCCAGCCATCGATAGGAGGGCACCGGTTTGTTCTGTGACACTTTATCGTAAGGCGCGCGTGTGAGAAAATCACAGTCGTTTCCTCCTGACGCAAATCAGATTGACAACTTTGGCCAAAATTGATTCATTCCTTTGAAAGAGCTGATTTACCCGTTTGTTTCGTCATCTCCTCGTCTGCGTTGCTAGACTAGCTCTCATTGTATTTTTAATAACATTCGACCCGCAGTTTTATTTAAGCATTGCTGAGTTGCCTGGGAGTAACAGGGATGTTGGTTTTAAAATTCCAGGGGCTAATAGTAATAGGACCTTGGAGGTAGGTGCCCAGTTCTTGGAAGAGGTTTGTTTGATGGTGAATGAAGATTAGAAGTCTGCCAACTGCTTCCCCTGACATTCTCGAGGATGTGATTTAATACCTAACAGTGACTCACTGACTCAATACGGAGCAAGTCTGAAGGGCAATGAATCAGTTCACAAGTACCCAGATTTCTAACAGGTATTGTAGACTTGTGCACTGTGCATTGTTACAAACGACCCCAGGTGAGATACCTCGATTTGTCACCATCCGAATGGGACAGCCCGAAATTGTTACAAACCTGGGTGAGGATTTGACCTGATTCGGTCAGATTTATGTATTGGCGTACAGTGAAAAGTATTGTTCCTTTCACACTCTACTGACAAAGCGTAACGTTCACAGAGAAGGAAAGAAAAGAATGCAGAACGTAGTGTTACAGTCATAGCTGGGGCGTAGAGAAAGATCAACTTAGTGTAAGGTAGGTCCATTCAGAAGTCTGACGACAGCAGGGAAGAAGGTGTTCTTGAATCGGTTGGTACGTGACCTCAGACTTTTGTATTTTTTTCCTGAAGGAAGAAGGTGGAAGAGAGAACGTCTGGGGCGCGTGGGGTCCTTAATTATGCCGGCTGCTTTGCCGAGGCAGCAGGAAGCGTAGACTCTGTTAATGGGCGGGAGGCTGTTTTGAGTGGTGAACTTGGCCTCTTTCACAACCCTTTGTAATAGTTTCTTGCATTCTTGGACAGAGCAGGAGCCGTACCAGGAGGAGTGAGGAGTGGTGACTGGTTACGTGTCTTTATCCAACCCACCCTCTGCTGGCAACAGCAATGTTTAGTCTGTCAAGGTTCCCTTTCCTTTGGATATCTTTTCTAGACCCAATAGTTATATTTAAAAAGGAGCCGGTTTATCCATGCTTTCCTGAGTCAAGATAGAGTAAGTTTATTAACTACTAAAACGGCAGGGAGAAATTCTAAACCACCTGCATCTAAATTTATATGGATTTGAAGTTATAAAAGAGTTCAATAGTAAGTGAGTATAAAATAAAAATATATATGGAGCAATCCTTGAGTTGCAAGGAGCACTTGATTACCTGTGTGGCCATTATGAATCGATTCCAGTATAGTTGACTTCTGCAGGTGAGTAGTTGGTTCCTTAGTTTGGGCGTCGGGTAGAAATCTTTCAGTTTTTTTTTTCAGCTGCGAGCCTTTTTTTTGGCTGGTTGACTTCTACAGTCAGAGAAAGAGTTTTTAGATACTCTAGCAAAAGATGGTCACTTGCTTTTTACAGGGGCACTGCTTCTGGCACTGCGCCACATACCTTCAGTGTGGAAAGCTTCCAACAGTTTGTCTTTGTAGTGCAAATGGGCACGTGCGCGCGCACACACACATGCACATGCGCGGGCCCTGGGTAGCTATAACCCCTTCTTTGTGTATTCCAACTAGGAAACGGAATACACTAACCTGTGTAAACAATTACATGCAGGGTCATTGAGATGAGATGGTCATTATGTTCCTTTGTCTTTACTGGGGATGGTAATCAGCCTTTGGATGTTTCTTGTCTGAAACACAGCGAGGGAGGTTTTTTTATTCGTTGGCCGTGGGCATTACTGGCTGGCCAGCATTTGTTGCCTTTCCATCCCTCGTCACCCGAGGGCAGATGAGAGTCAACCACGTTGCTGTGGCTCTGGAGTCACAAGTAGGCCAGACCAGGTAAGGACGGCAGATTTCCTTCCCTAAAGGGCATGGGTGAACCAGATGGGTTCCATTGTCCCTTAGAGAAACATCCTGTAAATAATTCTGTCAGTGGCTAATCACGTTGTCTGCCGTCTTTGGAGTTTGCGCCCATTTTAAAACATAAACTCGGGTCTTTTTAAAGTCCAATATTTCTGTGTATGATTCCATGTATTTTTTTTTCTCCATCATCATAGCAATATATTTTGATTACTTATGTTGTCGTATACACTTTGTGGTGATAAAACTATTGATTGCTTCTGCCTGTGGAGCTTTGAATGGTGATAGCCGCCGTTTGAAAGAATATTTTGTACTGTGCTGTGAGTTTGTACTGAATCTAGTTTATTTGAGGCTCTGTAACCCCCTCCACATCTCGTCTGCCATTTTGTTCGGAGACTGCAAGGTTCCGGTGATTCCAGTTCTTGCTGCTGCTTTGGAGGTTGCCTTGGTGTCTGGCTGCTTTGGAGGTTGCTTTGGAGGTTGCCTTGGTGTCTGGCTGCGGGTTCATCCATTTCTTCCCTTGCTCGACGTTACACCTGGCCTGGTTGGATTGGCAGCGAACGGTTGCTGTTACTCGTCACCCGTTCTTGCAGAACGGGTGTGTGGCGGTGCCTTTCCCTCACCTTTTGTCCACTTGGGCTGTGTCAGCAAGCTCCCTGAGGCTGAGGAGAAGAGCATTCCGGTGGCACGGAGATGATTGAGTGACACGCTCACCTCCGCTTTTCATTGTTAATGGTGCGAGATCGCTCCAAGGTTCCGGCACCCCTCGTGGTTCTGCTACACTGCCTGGAACGGTCACTGGTAGAGACTTCTCGTATTGTCGATCCTTCTCTGGTACCATTTCCACCAGAGATGCTGAGGTAAATCTGAGTTTGGTCTGACCCCGGGGGGAACTCTCTGGGACCTGAAACGTTTGCAGTATTCTGCCAAAAGTGAAGAGAGGTGAGATGCCAGCCTGAATACCCATTAGTCTTTGAGCATTTGGGTCCGGGCTGTTCTGATTAGCTAATGACAGCGGTCACCCTGGCATCTCCTGCGGTCCAGCGCGATGCAGGCATCCCTGCTCGGAAGAGAGGCTGCTTCTGGGCAACGTACGTAGATCTGTTTGCTGCCGTACCTCAATGGTTCAAAGTTCACGAGGATGACCCAGAGTCAGACCCTCCCACTCCGTAAAGTGGAACGTCCATCGTTTTTTATTATTCATTGATGGGACATGGGCATCACTAGCTGGCCAACATTTATTGCCCATCCCTAGTTGCCCTTGGAGAGCAGTTGAGAGTCACCTACGTTGCTGTGGCTCCGGAATCTCATGTAGGCCAGACCGGGTAAGGACGGCAGATTTCCTTCCCTAAAGGACATTACTGAACCAGATGGGTTTTTCTGACAATTGGCAATGTCATCAGTACATTCTTAATTTCCAGATTTTTTTTTTTATTGAGTTCAAATTCAACCATCTGTCGTGGTGGGATTCGAACCCCAGTCCCCAGAACATTAGCTGAGTTTCTGGATTAATATCACTAGGCCTTCACCTCCCTTTAAATCCTAAGGCCTCGGAACCGTAGTTTCCTCGTCTGACAGGAACGGCAATCTAAGATTTGTTAGGTGACTGTTTACCTGGATATCAGCATTCCAAAACGAAGGGCCACTTTCTCTGGCCTCAATGGCTGCGTGTCTTCAGGTTTTTTGGGTCTCGACAAGGGGCGTACACGCGATGGGTCGTACGAGGGCTCCGCTTGGATGCTTCGAGAGTAGCCTAGTGCTTCACGTCGTCAGTGTGCGCTTAAACTGGACCAGGTGCTGGGCCACACCACAGCTCAGTGACTATCACTGTTTGCTGTGCAGATACGTGGATTTGGGTCGGTGTCTGCGGGAGTTTGCGCATTCTCCCTGTGTCTGCGTGGGTTTCCTCCGGGTGCTCCAGTTTCCTCCCACATCCCAAAGATGTGCTGTCAGGTTGATTGGTGTAACAAATTGCCCCTAAATTAGTCTTCCCTCAATGTGGAACGCCGTAAGCGTAGACAAGGGTCATGGGTGGAGAGGGGATTTGTAATGTTAAAATGGCGGCGTGGACTCGTTGGGCCGAAGGGCCTGTTTCCTGGGCTATGTTCTTTGACCTCACGCATTACCTTTGGGGTAGCTGTACGGTGCAGGGTGTATGTTCTTGTCAGCTGCAGTGGAAGCTCTGGGCCGTGCTCACAGATGCTGGACTGGCAAGGCCGCACTACTGGGACGTTTGGGTATTGCTTTCCTTGACCTGGACGCTTCCTGTGTGAGTTTGTGACCTGTGATGATGAACTGAAGATCGGTTTGTGCCCCGCAGAGCATTGTCTCCCATTAGGATGGTCCTGTCTTGTTCACCTAGCTGGGACAGTCGAGCGAGCTGGATCACCGTGCGTTGGGGTAAGACGGATTGCAGGGGGTCAGGGAGTGAATCGTCTTCAACACGACGCTGCCTTGGGTAAACTCGAGAGTTTAATTCGCAGCCTGCTCATGGGAGAATTGACAGGTTCCCCAGGCAGTTAGAGTCTCTCATTAAATTTGACTCACTCCGATAATTTTGATGGATCCCAGGTTGAAATAAACGCTGAAAAAAAATTTAAAACGTCGCCAAATTTGGCAGATGACTCATCGAAACCCTGTTGTGCAGTGACGTCATCTTGCAATTGGCCCGGTTGAGTCAAGAAGTGCATTGACTCGTGCTTCTGATTATTTCGACTTGTCGCAATGCTGCATCTTTCCTCCAAATCCTGGTGATTGGTCTGGGCCATCCCAGAGCAGCTGCAAGTGCTCCATTTGGAAGATTTATTTTTTCCAAAGTGTTGATGCAGGTTTCAGGGATTGCGGATGCCTCAGGCCGTGTTACCAATCCCCAGCCGGAAAACGGCAGTCCCTCCACTTGCCCCTGTTTGGTGGGGGGTTTTTTTTTAAACAGTGTTTCAGCCTGAATCAGATGGCGAGAGTTGCCAACTTTGTTTAATCGGCGGCAAGGCATTGCGATCGGGGACGCATGGAAAACAGGCGTGCTGTTTAAGAAATCACCGATAGCGTCACAGAGGCTTCGAGGTTTCCAGCGTGGAAACAGGCCCTTCGGTCCAACTTGTCCGTGCTGCCCAATTTTTACCACTAAGCTAGTCCCAATTGTTTAAAACGTATTTATTAGTGTCACAGGTAGGCTGACGCTAACACTCACCACCCGCCGTGTGGAACAAATTGCCCCTCTGGAGTGAGTCAAATCATAGAACCCTACAGTGCAGAAAGAGGCCCTTTGGCCCATCGAGTCTGCACCGACCACAATCCCACCCAGGCCCTACCCCCGTATCCCTACATATTATACCCACTAATCCCTCTTACCTACGCATCCCGGGACACTAAGGGGCAATTTCTTAGCACGGCCAATCAACCTAACCCGCACATCTTTGGACTGTGGGAGGAAACCGGAGCACCCGGAGGAAACCCACGCAGACACGGGGAGAATGTGCAAACTCCACACAGACGGTGACCCGAGCCGGGAATTGAACCCAGGGCCCTGGAGCTGTGAAGCAGCAGCGCTGAACCACTGTGCTACCGTGCCGTTAAGTTTAATAAGGGAGTCTAACTGCCTGGGGAATCTGTCAACGCCTTCGTAAACGGGCTGTGATTTAAAGTTTGACATTATCCAAGGCAACATCGCATTGGGTGTTGCAGATACACTCCCTGACCACCAGCAATGGATTTATTGTGAAAATCCTCTAGTCACCACAATCGGGCAGCTGGGCAGGTACACTGAGGGAGATTATTCGCATGGCCGATGCACTTAACCGGCACATCTTTTGGATGGAAACCGCAGCAACTGGAGGAAACCCACGCAGACATGGGGAGAACGTGCAGACTCCGTACAGACAGTGACCCGAGCCAGAAATGGAACCCACGTCCCTGGTACTGAAAGGCAGCAGTGCTAACCACTGTGCCATCGTGACGCCCAATTGCAAGCGTTTGGCCCATACTCCTCTATACCAGTCTTACCCATGTAACTGTCTAAATGCTTTTTTTAAAGACAAAATTGTAGCCGTCTCTACTACTACCTCTGGCAGCTCATTCCAGTCACTCTCCACCCTCCGTCTGAAAACGTTGACTCTCTGGGCCCTTTTGTATCTCTCCCCCCTCTCCTTAAACCTGTGCCCTCTAGTTTTGGACTCCCCTTCCTTTGGGAAAAGATGTTGATTGACCAAAATAGTCAAGTTTAATTTTCTTCCCCTCTCTGTTAAACGTGAGAGCCACGTGTTGAGACTCGGAGTCAGGGATTGGAATCAGAGATGCTTTTAAATGGAGCTTCTGACTGAATAAACGAAGAGGTTTCTCTAAACAGGTCGGGTCTGGCATTTCAGGGGTTTTTGTTTTAAGTCTTAGCCGAACAGCCTTGAGTTCTGCTTGCTGAAGCAGTTTCAGTTTTCCCAGGTCTGTAACTTCAGTGGGAATCAGTTCCAGTTCCGAATGTATTGAAAATGTCCCTTTTTCTTAGTTATTCTTGTGAGGATAATGGATTTTGATCTGATCGCTGCCACCACGAAGCATCCTGCTTTGAACGCTATGAAGTAGGTTTCGTGGGCTTGAGACTATTAGCAGCAATTCCTTATTAAAAATGCCATAACTGTTTACGCACACACAGCAGAGGTTAGGGACCCGAATACTTCATAGGCTTTTACACATCTGTACCTATTTCTAGACTGATCCTGGCTCTGGGGTACGTATCCTCTTACATCACTGTGTGGGCGTAGCTATACTCAGTCCCACGTTAACCCTGTATGTTCCAGACCCTCCTCCCAACAATGTTCTCCCAGCATAGCCTGAGCCGATATCTGGAATGTGAAGTTATTACAATCATAGAAACCCTACGGTGCAGAAAGAGGCCCTTCGGCCCATCGAGTCTGCACCGAACGCAATCCCACCCAGACCCGACCCCCATATCCCTACATATTATACCCACTAATCCCTCTAATTTACAATTTCTTCACACGGCCAATCAACCTAACCCGCACATCTTTGGACGGCGAGAGGAAACCGGAGCACCCGGAGAACCCAGGACTCTGGAGCTGTGAAGCAGCGGTGCTAACCACTGTGCTACTGTGCCACCCCGTAACGGTTGGCATTTGGACCATTGCAGGGTATTGCCAGACCTGCTGAGATTTTCCAACATTTTCTCCCACTGACAGAAGACATCTCCTGAGCTTGTGGAAGCGTCGAATCAAATTGCAATGATATGTGTCTGATTCGCCTCGGTCTCTGTCCTGATGGAGGCCTATTTCAAGAGGATTTGCAGGTAACCCTTCAAGTAGGCATTCATCGCTGTGTACGGTTTTGGTCTCCTTACCTGAGAAGCTGGAGGGGGTGCAGAGGAGAGTCACTCGGTTGATTCCAGAGTTGAGAGGGTTGGCTTATGAGGAGAGACTGAGTAGACTGGGACTATACTCACTGGAATTCAGAAGAATGAGGGGAGATCTTATTGAAATGTATAAGATTATGAAGGAAATAGGTAAGACAGAAGCAGGAAGGTCGTTTCCACTGGCAGGTGAAACTAGAACGGGGGGAATGGCCTCAAAATAAGGGGGAGCAGATTTAGGGCTGAGTTGAGGAGGAATCTCTTCACCCAAAGGGTTGTGAATCTGTGGCATTCTCTGCCCAGTGAAGCAGTTGAGGCTACCTCATGGAATGTTTTTAAGGCAAGGACAGATATATTTTTGAACAGTCGAGGGATTGAGGGTCATGCTGAGCGGAGCTGAGTCCACGAAAAGATCTGGCTCCAGGGGCCAGAAGGTCTACTCCTGCTCCTAGTTCTTTTGTAGCATAGAGAACTGTAAATCAGACAGGACTTGCTGTTACCGCACTTCATTGAAATTAGATCTTGATGTCTCCACGTAGGAAATCCCCCGTCTATCCAGTCAAGTCGCGCAGCCTGGGAGCTCAGCGTTTCCCAAGGGAGGAAATTGTCCAGTGTCATTGAGGCAACGAAGAAGGAATATTTACTTAAGAACTGGGTTTGTTATTTATGAACCGGGAGGCTCGAGAATGGAGAGAAGAAATGAAAAGCTTTCTGTTTTCCTCGCACTTGCTGAGGGACAAAGAGGGTTTTTTTTTTGCACTGTTAAAGCTGCTAATTCAGGATGCCAGCACAATGTTTGCTTTCATTATCCTTTGACACCGCACCACAGAGTGTAATAGAGATCTCTGTCAAATGCCAGTCAATCATTGTTGTGAAAAAGGAGCAAGTGATACATATTAGAATCGTCAAGTCATACGGCATAGAATGAGGCCATTTGGCCCATCATTTTTGTGCCAGTTCTTTAAAGCACCGAGCCAATTAATTCCACTCGTTGCCCCTTCCCCACTGCACTGTAACATTTCCTGCTTTTCAGGTCGATATCTCACTTATTTTAAATATGAGTGAATTTTATTCCACCGTTCCTTTAGGTACTGTTTTCCAGATCATCGTAACTTGCCGTTTACAGAAACATAATTATCATCATCCCCACTTTTGAGGGTAAATTATTTCACATACTCGGTCCCATTATTAACCCTGTAGGACACCGTTCTCTCAGCATGGCAAAGGTGAACTTGGCGCTTAGCCAAATCTCCATTTACCGGGGCAGGATTTTCCCGGCTGTGGGAGAGGTTGGAGAATCCAGCCCAGTGTAACGGCTGGCAGTGGGGCCCATCACAGGGTTAGGATCTAAGTATTCATATTGATATGAAATAGGCCTCCATCAGGACAGGGACAGGACGTGCTATAAGCACACATGGTTGCTTTCCCAAGCTCAGGATGTGACTTTTGTCAGTGGGAGAGCTTTTCCATATGCTTGTTTCTTTTTTAAATCAAAGCAGAAAATGTTGGAAAATCTCAGCAGGTTTGGCAGCATCTGTAAGGAGAGAAAAGAGCCGACATTTCGAGTCCAGGTGACCCCTTTGTCATTTTATGGGATGTGGGCGTCGTTGCTGGGAAAACATTTATCGCCGATCCCTAACTTGCCTCCATTTCAGAGGGCATTTGAGAGTCAACCACATCGCTGTGACTCTGGAGTCCCGTGTAGGCCAGACCGGGTAAGGACGGCAGATTTCCTTCCCTGAGGGACATTCGTGAACCAGATGGATTATTTTGGCAATGGTTTCAATGTCATCAGGAGATTCTTAATTCCAGATATTTATTGTATTAAAATGTCACATCTACCATGGTAGGATTTAGTGTGATTTGGTTTGATTTATTATTGTCACACGTAGTGAAACACATGTAAATATATAGTTTCAGAGAATCACAGAACCCTACGGTGCAGAAAGAGGCCCTTCGGCCCATCGAGTCTGCACCAAACACAATCCCACCCAGACCCGACCCCCATATCCCTACACATTTTACCCACTAATCCCTCTAACCTACACATCCCAGGACACTAAGGGGCAATTTCTTAGCATGGCCAATCAACGTAACCCACACATCTTTGGACCGTGGGAGGAAACCCACGCAGACACGAGGAGAATGTGCGAACTCCACTCAGACGGTGACCCGAGCCGGGAATCGAACCCAGGATCCTGGAGCTGTGAAGCAGCAGTGCTATACACTGCACTACCATGTTGCCCGAGGTCTCTTTTGGTTTATGATTAGATCTGTGAATTTGATGTTGAGGTTCTGTGTGAACAACTTGAAGAGGTGGATGATCAATATTACTCACAGGAAGAGAAAACGCGTCCTCATAATTACTGTCCCCAACATATCCAGGTCTGCTCACTGTTAAGCATCGATCATTCCTCTTGGTATTGTCACTTAACAGATGAGCGTTGGTATCGAGCAACCACTTCATCTGCTTTGGAGCTGATATAGACGATGCACGTTTGCGGTAGCAATCTGGCAATTTGATTTGGTTCCCTTCTTGTGCATTTGTCCAAGTTTGGGCAGCACCGGGGCACAGCGATTAGCACTGCTGCCTCATGGTGCCAGGGACTCGGGTTCAATTTTGGGCTTGGGTCACTGTCTGTGTGGAGTTCGCACGTTCTCCCCGTGTCTGTGTGGGTTTCCTCCGGGGGCCGTGGTTTAATTCCACAGGTTGTTTGGCCATGCCAAATTGCCACTTAGCGTCGGGGGGATCAGCAGAGTAAATATGTGGGGTTATGGGGATAGGGAGTGGGCGGGATTGTGGTTGGTGCAGACTCGATGGGCCAAATGGCCATCTCCTGCACGGTAGGGATTGTATTGATTTACCTGGCTGCTTTGCGATGTCATCCGTTCTCCCTATGAAATTCTCATTAACTGGTAGCCTCAGCTTAAAAGACGATGAGCGGTACGTGAAATTTACGACCTGTCGTATGTTTGGCTGGTGTCTTTCGGGTCGGAGTCGAGGGTGGATCGATACGTGTGAAGGAGGATGCGGATGGATTGCTGGAATATTTTCCCCTCTGATCCGTCACCCCTCAGACTGTGCTTTATTACGCTGTTGAGTTGTTCGATGCCACCATTCGCGTGTCGATTGCAGTGCAGTGTCAGACGGTGATGAAATCTGCCCCTTGCTGGGAAGCGTACGAGCTGACTGGAAACAGACCGCATTCCATCGTCTGTAATAGTCACTGGCAATCCACACTTTGTAAACAACTTGTCCAGAATGTCTGAAGCGGTTGTTGTGGAAATAGTTGAAGTGATTTCCAGCCATTTGCTGTATAGATCATCAACAGCAAGTGAAGAAAGTTGATTGCGAGGAGTGGCATGCACTTGATCTTGATGGCCTTGGGGTCCACTGCAGAGGTACGGGACATTGTTTAACAGGGTACGTGCTACACAGCTTCTAACAAACTCTTTGATCCAGCAATCTGTTGCTGGCCACCAGCTTGCTTCACAGGATCGTTGTTTGACCGAACAATGCCCTTCGTAGACAGGATGCAGTTCACGTTGCTGTGGAAGGTTTGGCGTAACTGCTCGAATATCACATGCGGTACAATCTTTACCAAACAATGGGAGCTAACTGCGTTCCCTAATCTAAAAAGGCCGATCGGATTTAGACAGCCAAGGCCTTGGGTTTCCCCAAAGTTAAGCCATCGTTGTCCACGAGGAGACATCCTCGAATTTATCGAGTTGAAGTCTTGTCGATTAATTTCTCGCAGGTTAGCCCAAATGTTGCCGTGTGTTGTTTAGTGGACTCACTATTCCCCGGGATCTCTGAGAGGATGTAGATCGTTTGACCGTCACACTGTCCTGCGGCCTGAAGTCATTTTTTTGAGAGCCGGTCAAGTGTCGATGTATCTTCTATGAGCTGCTGAAGTGACAATCGCTTTCTTACCGATCCCTCTTCCATCTGCACTGCCCTGCAATGCAGCGAACAAGTAGGTGTTGAACCTTACAGTCCGTTGATCCCACGACATGCTCCTGTACCTCTACTGTCTCAGGAGGCTAAGGAAGTTTGGCGTGCCCACTACGACTCTCACCAGTATTTACAGATGCACCATAGAAAGCATTCTTTCTGGTTGTATCACAGCTTGATACGGGCTCTTGCTCGGCCCAAGATCGCAAGAAACTACAAAAGGCAGTGAAAGTAACCCAATCTGTCACGCGAACCAGCCTCCCATCCATTGACTCTGTCTACACTTCCCGCTGCCTCGGAAAAGCAGCCGGCACAGTCAAGGATCTCCTTGGCCCCCTGGACGTTCTCTCTTCCACCTTCTTCCGTCGGGAAAAAGATGCAAATGTCTGAGTGTCCCTTACTAACTGACTGAAGGACAGCTTTTTCTCTGCTGCTGTCAGACTTTTGAATAGTTTCACCTTGCATTAATTTGATCTTTCTCGACATTCTACCTATGACCGTAATGCCACATTCTGCCATCTCTCCTTTCCTTCTCTGTGAACAGTATGCTTTGTTTTATACAGTGTGCAAGAAACAATACTTTTCACTGTATACTCATACGTGTAACAATAACAAATCAAATCAAATCAAATGGGAGGATTTCCCAGCGGTGAATGGAATGGAGCTGCAGCTGGTTAAGTTAGTCTTCCTCAGCCATCTTTGACACCAATTTTGTGATACGTTTGCCATGTTACTGCGTATCTTTGACGTCCGATTTTTCTCAAAGCAACGCAGACGTGACGACGTTAGTTCCAAACCCAAACCGATTCATTAACAGGACTTTACAAAACCTCAGGATTTAGTGCTGGGTCTTCACTCCCAGCCTCAGCTGGTCAATTAGCTCACTGGCTCCACCAACAGGCTTCAACAATCAAGTGCGGTCTTCAAGGATCGGTTGAAGGTAATCAAATACCCGAACGAAGCTGCGGTGCACCCCAATCGATGGGCTCCCGTGGTTGGAGTTTGCCTCCTGACTAAATCAAGCAGAGGGCTCAGAAGTCTGCATTTAGCTTAGCCACTGCGGAAACTATCGCCTGACTCGGCGACGACTGCACGCTGCTAGAAAAAAGTTGAGTTACAGATCGATCAAACCACTGAACACCACGGCATCTTTCAAGCAAATATAAGTCTCACTGAGCTGGAAATTGTACAGTACGTGACCTAGATGAATCTGTGGACAGCTGCTTTGAGGTATATCACTCTATTCCCAGTTTTTCTACCATTATGTTTCTTTTCCCTGTGTAGGAGAAGGACTGACCTAACGTACTGACCATGTTTTTTGTCATAACTGTCGCCGTGGGTTAGAGAGCGAGCTTCTAACAGCCTGGTTAATGTTGCAGAGCCAATTCCGGCCTTTGAAAGCTGGCAGGGCGAGCTGGAGAACGGAATGGAAGCCCATCGATCCCCGGGGGCTGGCCGGCTGCTGCGTCACATCACAGAAGGGGACAACCCACTAATCTCACCGCGGTGCTCCAGTTTCAGCAAGAGTCAAAGATTTGTGTCGGATACAGAAGCTGCCCCTTCTCCGCCAAGTGCTCAGCTCTTCATCATGTAAGAAAAAGAATATTTTCTACTTTACACTTTGGTACGTGTGATTTGCAACATGATTGTCACGAAGGCGGCAGGGTGGTTTGGTTAACAATACTGCCCTACAGCGCCGGGGACCCGGGCTCACTTCTCTGGCGTAGGTCACCGTCTGCGTGGAGTTTGCACGTTTTCCCCGTATCCGCGTACGTTTCCTCCGGCAGTCCAACAGCCTGTGGGTTAGTTGGATTGGCCGCGCTAAATTGCCCCTTCGTGTCCCAAGATGCGCAGGTTAGGGGGGGGGGGGATCAGTGGGATAAATTGATGGGAACGGGACGGGGGCGGGCCCGGGTAAATGCTCTGTCAGAGAGTCGGCGCAGACTCGATGGGTCGAATGGCTTTCTTCTACACTGTCGGGGATCTACAAAATACAAACTGGGATAGGTAAATGAGCAAATAAAATGTGCATTGAAGGATTTACGTGACGGTGATCCTGATTCCTGGTACGTATTACGCACAGGTGGAATTGTTGGGCTGAAGTGTTCTTTTGTGGATTTGATGTTGATGTACGTGTTTGTAGTGAAGCCATGACTTATTTTGGGCCTGAGGAAAGGGAATTGGATGTTGATACTGCAGAGCGGCAGTGAGCTTGGATAGTTACTAACAGTCTTTTCCCCTGCTTTCAATGGCTCTGACTCATCTTTCATTCCCGCCTTTTAGTTTTGACAAAGGCTCATCTGGAGTCGAAACGTCAGCTTTTTTCTCTGCTTTCCAGATGCTGCCGGACCCGCTGAGATTTTCCAGCGTTTTCTCTTTTGGTTTTGATACTGTGGAGGTTTGATAGACTGTCTGTCCCACCAGCCTGTCAACCTCCTCTGGAAATCTGAGCACTCCCCTTCCTGCAATTCATAACTTTGACTCATCTGCAAATTTGAAACTGCCCTGTTCTCTCTCAGTATACCTCATGAAAAGCACTGATCCTAAGGCCAATCCCTGAGGAACGCCACCTGTCCTCCTGTCTGGAAAAACAGGCGCCCGTCACAACTGTTTCCTGTCATTCAGCCGAGTTTGTATCCACGCCGTCGCTGTCCATTTTATCCATAATCTCTAACCCTTGCTCACAAGACTTTTCTGTGGCCTTTTATCAGCTGCCTTTTGGAAGCCCATCAACTATACCGGGCTCATTCGTCCTCCCTCTTGACCGGCACGGTGTTTAGCATTGCTGCGTCACAGCCCCAGGGACCTGGGTTCGATTCCCGGCTCGGGTCACTATTTGTGCGGAATCTGCACATTCTCCCTGTGTCTGCGTGGGCTTCCTCCGAGCGCTCCGGTTTCCTTCCACTGTCCGAAAGACGTGCATCGGCCGTGTTAAATTCTCCCGCGTTGTACCGGAACAGGTGTCAGAGTGTGGCGACGAGGGGATTTTCACCGTAACTTCATTGCAGCGTTAATACAATGTGTTAATGCACTGGCCTATTGGTGACACCAATAAATAAACATAAAAGATGCAATCAAATTGATTTGATGTGCGCGTTAGGTGTGTTGGCCATGTTAAATTGCCACTAGTATTAGGGGAATAGCAGGGTCAAATATGTGGGCCCACAGGAATAGGGCCTGGGTGGGATTGAGGTCGGTGCAGACTCGATGGGCCAAATGGCCTCCTTCTGCACTGTGTTGATTCTATGAAATTCATTGAACAGGATTTGTATTAACAAACTTGTAAACTAATCCACAGTTGTCTAAATCTTATTCCTACCACACCCACCCCGAGCCCCCCCACCCCCCGCCCAACATTCCGCTCGTTTGTAATGCTTACTATTTAACGCAATCGTTTCCTGCAACACCACATTTTACGTTTCATTAGCCGTTATCTCTTCCCTTTAAAATCTAAACCGTTTCTGACATCGAGTTTACCGTTTCGCCAAATCTCGTCTTTCCAAAAATTTGCTCATTGGCCCCTTGAGTAAGAAAAATCTGCAAAAGTGGCCCCTGGAGCGAGCAAGTTAACACGTTATAAACAAGCCGAGTCCGGAGAGAGCGTAGAAAAGATTCACGGGAACGGCTGCAGGGGGCGAGGAACTTCAGTTACGCAGATAGATTGGAGGAGTCGGGACTGTTCTTCACGATGGAGAAGTTTTGAAAATCAGGAGGAGTCTGGGCAAAGTGGACAGGGAGAAATTGTTTCCATTGCCGTAAGGATCAAGAAGCAGAGGACGTTGCCAAAGAAGCAATGGTGATACAGAATAAATCTTTTAGAACTGACGACACCAGTCAGTTAAAGGCCAACAGGATAATTTGCTATCACGAGCTTTCGCAGCTCTGCTCCTTCATCAGGTGAGTGTGGAGCAGCGTTCCTAAAGCTCGTCATTGGGAATAAACCTGTTGGGCTTTGATCTGGTGCCAGTGAGACTTCTTACTGTGCCCACACAGATGCTGGCACGGGGCCGGCATCTCCACATCGTGGCTTCGAGGGCCGAGGATACGGAGAAATTTCTTCACCCAAAGGGGCGGTGAGCCTGTGGAATTCTCTACCGCAGGAAGCGACTGAGGCCAAAACGTCGTTTAGTTTTCGAGAAGCAGTCAGAAAAAGCACTGGAGGCGAAGGGCATGAAAGGATACGGAGCGGGGTTCCACTTCATCCACCTCATACCTCCGGCATGGGAAAACGCACAGCGGGAAGGCCAGGATGTTAAGGAATTCTCCTGAACACGCTGTAGAAATTCATTCTCATTGACGAACTTCCAGTCTGTTGTCCCAGCCTATGTTTGGATTACTGAAGGTTTTTTAATGTTGCTACTCTAGCTTTAGCCTGGCCCTCTGGATTATCCCTAATGTCCCAGTCTGGCCCTCCGGATTATCCCTAATGTCCCAGTCTGGCCCTCTGGATTATCCCTAATGTCCCAGTCTGGCCCTCTGGATTATCCCTGATGTCCCAGTCTGGCCCTCCGGATTATCCCTGATGTCCCAGTCTGGCCCTCCGGATTATCCCTGATGTCCCAGTGCTGCTCCGGTTTCCTCCCACAGTCCGAAAAGCGCGCTGGTTTTAGGTGCACTGGGCACGCTAAATTCTCCCTCAGTGTACCCCAAACAGGCACCGGAGTGTGGTGACTAGGGGATTTTCACAGTAATTTCATTGCGGTGTTAATGTAAGCCCACTCATAAATAACTAATACTGGAGACTGTACAGTTAGCTGATACGAACAGTCGCTGGGACTTGCTGATTGTCAGCACCATGTTGCAAAACAGTTTTGTCATCTGTTTTGCAAAATCTTAACCTCTGCTTTGGCACCAAAGAGCGCAGCAAGAAACTGGAACGTTCTATCAGTTAGAAGGAGTAGGGAAAGAAAGAAACACATGTTAAGGAATGTCGTGATACGGACTTGTGGATCTTTTCTGCTAATGTTCCATTGTGTTCAGATAATAGGTGTTAATAATAGACAGTGACTGTGTGCAGCAAGTTAAAATCAGACACCGTGTTTAGACAGAGTTCCGAGCGAGTTGTCCTGCCCACGTTACACCACCTTTAGCTGGCTGGGTGCCTCGGGATTGCTGTCTCGCTCAGTGAGTGTCGATGGGTGCAGCGAATGCTGGGATTGGCTTCCCCACGCTAGTGTACAAGGGCGGAGTCCGCGGCCTGGATTTTCCACCTCCTCCGCAGTGGGTTTCCCGACTCCCCTAGGGTAGGTTTTCCAGCACGGAGGCGGCTCACCATTGGCTGCCGGTGAGATCTTCCGGCCTCGCCCAAATCAACGGCGACTTGCATCGCCAGCTGGCCGTACCCCTGGGGAACTGGCCGCAGAGGATGGCCTTCGGCGGGATTGGAAAATCCCACTGGCGTGAAGGGCTGAAAAATCGCGGCGTTTGAGCCTGCATTTTTTCTTTGAGAAGGGATGGGCCTCTCTCTGCTCAGACCCAGCGCTCTATCACAAAGTACATCTTTTCTGCATAGAAGCCCCACGATCGTCCAGGTTCAGAAAGATAGAAGTTCTTCCAAACTTCGTGGCACTGGGCTGAATGTAAAAAGTGCTGGGCAGTGCCATCTGCGAATGACGAACTCTGGTCAAACAAAACGAGAAAACGTTACTAACGGAAACAGAGGCGGTCAGGCTGAATAATAATGAGGTTTCTTTTGCGGAAATTACGGGGGAAGATTCTATATTCTGGAGGCAATCGGGGTTGATGCCCGTCTGTGGGACGGCCGAGTAATATAGTGCAACGCTGACACGAATGGGACCCAGCCTGTGTAATTCCTCAGCCGGAATCTTGTCACCATTCCCGCCAGTGAGATTTTTCCAACCCGTTGCAGCGATAGGAGATTTGGCCGGCTACCAAATTCCCCGACTTTGGTGCGGTGGGACCGTAGCGTGAATGTCAACTAAGATCGTAGCATCCCTCCAGTGTAGTAAGAGGCCAAGTGGCCACAATCGTGCCCAGGCCCCACTCCCCACAACCTCACGTATTTACCCTGCCAATCCCCTCTCGGGATTGGATCAGTCTAGCACGGCCAATCAACCTAACCCGCTAAGCTCTGGAGCCCCCGTGTTCAGAACCTGGGTTTGCTCCTGTAGCGTATTAAGAAGGTTTATCGTTTTGCTCCAGAATGCACATAGTGTGTTATCGGCAGTAGTTGTTTCTCGAAGAGCTGTTTGAGTTTCTGCGGACGGCGCTCTCCAGTCGTGGTGTTGGTGCGGTCAGTTTTGCTGCGTTTCGTGTTGACCCTTTACTGTTCTTTCCTCCAAGGCCCAGAAACTCCGCGCTGGTCAATTCCGAAGCCGAGAACAATCCAATGCTGACGACGCAACTGACCAAACAGATCCAGAACCTGAGAAAGAAAATACGCAAATACGAAGAGAAATTTGAGCAGGAAAAGAAATACCGAGTATGTGATTATAGATTAAATAACATTTATTACAATTCTTTGATTTTGAGGCTATTTCACGGTGTTTAAGATTCGTTTCTGTGCTTGTTGGAATGTCCGCTTTTTGCTCTGTCACTGAATCTAGTGGAAAACCTGAGGCGTTCAATATACTCTCAGATAATGAGTAAATGCGGTCGGGGAACTGATCTATGATTCCTCATTTCGTATAATCAACCCGAGCAGGAATGCCTCCACATTTATCCTCCCACCTGTTAGATCTATTGAGTTAAAATGAAATCTTCCTCGGGGTAATTGAAGAGAAATTCTGAACACCTTGCGGACCTTATCTCTCATTTCTCCTTCTCTCCATCTCCACTATTCAGATTGGATTGATTGGTTTTCCATGACCACCTAGAAATTATTAATAGCAGAAACTGTAAACACTTGATATCTCTACATCTTACTTAAATCAACTTTGAACCATTGGCAAAATGGATCACAGAAAAATAGCTTGATCTGTGAAATATAGCTTGATTTCAGTAAGGCGTTTGACAAGGTCCCTCACGGTAGGCTGATAGAAAAGGTGAAGGCTCATGGGATACAAGGCCAGGTATGTTGATGGGTGGAGAACTGGCTTGGGAGGAGGAGACAGCGGGTAGTAGTGGAAGGCTCCTTTTCCAATTGGAGGTCTGTCACCAGTGGGGTGCCGCAGGGCTCGGTACTAGGACCTCTGCTATTTGTAGTATATATTAATGACTTGGCAGAGGGGGTAGATGGTGTGATCAGCAAATTTGCTGATGACACTAAGATGGTCGGATTGGCGGGTACTGAGGAGCAGTGCCTGGCAATGCAACAGGACATAGACAGGCTGGTAGATTGGGCAGATAGATGGCAAATGGAATTTAATCCGGAGAAATGCGAGGTGATGCAGTTTGGCCGGAATAACGTGGAGGGGAGTTATACGATAAAAGGTAGAACTATCTGGAGTATAGATACACAGAGAGACCTGGGGGTGCAGGTACACAAGTCCCTGAAGGTGTCGGTGCAGGTGCAGAACGTGATGAGGAAAGCGTATGGTATGTTAGCCTTCATAGGAAGGGGTATAGAATATAAGAGTAGGAGTCTGATGTTGCAGTTGTATAGAACGTTGGTTAGGCCTCACCTGGAGTACTGCGTCCAGTTCTGGTCGCCGTACTACCGAAAGGATGTAGAGATCCTGGAGAGAGTGCAGAGGAGATTTACCAGGATTTTGCCTGGTATGGAAGGGCTGTCTTACGGGGAAAGATTGAACGCACTTGGGCTGTTTTCCCTTGAGAGACGTCGGCCGAGGGGGGATCTAATAGAGGTTTATAAGATTACGAAGGGGATAGATAGAGTAAACGGTGGTAAGCTTTTTCCGCTATTAGAAATGAATAGAACGAGGGGTCACGGGCTTAGGGTGAGGGGGGCTAGATATAAGACTAATATTAGAGGGCAGTTTTTCACACAAAGGGTAGTGGGGATGTGGAATGCACTGCCGAGTAAGGTGGTGGAAGCAGGCACGCTAGGGTTGTTCAAGAGTCACTTGGACAGCCACATGAGTGGTCTACATATAGGGGGATATAGCAGGCCTCATTAAACATTGTAGGCTTGGGATTCAGTTTTAGCCTCAGGGATGTAGAGTCTTTTTAATAATGAATCTTTGTCTCCACAGGCATTTAAGTCCAGTAAGGGGCATGCGTGCGGCAGGTTGTGGTGGGCTGCTCTTGGATGTTGCTTCGGGAGTTGCCTACTGCTTCATGTCGTTGGTGTGCTTAAACTGGACCATCTCGAGGGCAACATGACAGCTCAGAGACTATCTCTGTTGCTATGTGGACACATGGATTTGGGCCTGTGTCCGTGGGAGTTTGCGCGTTCTCCCCATGGTTGCGTGGGTTTCCTCCGGGTGCTCCGGTTTCCTCCCACATCCCAAAAATGTGCTTTTAGGCTGATTGATTGGGTAACAAATTGTCCCTATATTGGACCTCCCTGATCCTCGCACATTAGGCGTAGACTAAAATCATGAATAGGTCACTGAGACAATGGGACGGCGGCGCGGGCTCGTTGGGCCGAAGGGCCTGTTTCCCGTGCTGTGTTGTTCTTTGTTCTTTGTTCTGTCAAGCCAACCATGTATTCCCTTCTCTGAATCCATTCCGAAGTATATATTTCTCCAGCTCTTCATTACAGCAGTGATGATTGATTTGATTTATTATTGTCACCTTTATTAACATACAGTTAAACGTAATGTTTCTTGCGCTTGATACCATTCATAGAGAAGGAAAGGAGAGGATGCAGAATGTAGTGTTACAGTTATGGCTAATTTTAATATGAGGTAGGTCCATTCAAAAATCTGGTGGCAGCAGGGAAGAAGCTGTTCTTGAGTCGGTTGGTGCGCAATCTCAGACTTTTGTGTCTTTTTCCTGATGGAAGAAGGCGGAAGAGAGAGTGTCTGGGCTGAGTGGGGTCCGTGATTACGCTAGCTGCTTTTCTGAGGCAGCGGGATCACCTACTGATACTTTAAAGGCATTGTTGATTGACACTTTTATGGGTTGTAATAATAGCAATTATAAACAAAAGTTACGAAGGTCTGATTTTTAAGCTTTTCCACACATACCATTGTTACTATTGTGTTCATTGGGTCTGTACAGAGTGTGTAAAGAGCGAGTGGACATGAAGGGAGCATCGTGGATTGGCATGAGGGTGTATAGGCGTGACCTTTTGAAGTTATCATCCAGGAAATGGTTCACAACCTCTGAGGGGCTGTCAACTAAAGCTCCTCGAGAAGCCGGCTGCCACCACAAAAAATCGGGGGGGGGTCAGCAATAGAGCTGGCTCGGTCAGGATTGCTATTGGTGCGCTCACTGTCCGCACCGGCAAACGTTGGAAGGGAAAAAGCAAATTGCTGGAATCTGAAACAAAGGGAGAAAATGCTGGAAAATCTCAGCTCTGACTCTTCATTAAAGCCGAGGACAGTCAGAAACAGGATCAGGTTTATACTGTTGCGGTGAGTTGGGGGACTGGATAGAGGACCAGCAGTGGGTGGACGGAAGGGAGAGATCGACAAAGATGTCACGGCAGTAGGGAAAGTCAGCGGTGGTGATCGAGGTTAAGAAGGGCGCTGATAGCGGCCATTAAGAGATCAGAACGTGTGACAAAGGTAAACAGAGTGTCAAAGAACACCCGAGACATGTAACAGACGGCCAGCCCCAGTGGGCTGGGGTGGGCAGAGGAGACAGTGGCGAGGGAAAACTGATGGAAAGCAGGATAAAAAAGGGGGAAAACGAATCAACGGAAGAAACGAAAAAATATTTAAAACCTGACAGAAAAGGGGTGAAGCTGGAGGAGAGAGTTGCGCTGTTTAGTTTGTATCGTGTTTCTCATCCTTACCAAAATAAATTATGTGACGACGTAATTAAATTTCAACTGCCGTACGTCTGCCTGTTTTTCCATCCTTTTTATGTCCTTCTGGAGCCTGTTACTATCATTCTCACTCTTTGCTACGTTTCCAAGTTTGCATTCATTTGCAGTTTAATTGTCGTGTTCTACGTACGCAAACCCAGGTCACTAATTTGTATCAAAAATAGCAGCGGACCTAATTCTGACCCTGGGGAGTCATAAGGGGCGCAGCACTTTATTCAATTCTCCAGCAACCATTCATCTTGCTCTCTGTTTCTTAGCCGATTCACATTTGACCTCGGGCCAGTGGTTTTAGCTGGGGGAAGGGTAATTATGAGGCTATTAGGAGAGAATTAGGAAGCATAGGTTGGGACTAGGAGATTACAGGGACTGGGAATGTCCGAAATGTGGAATTTTTTCAAGGAACAGCTAGTGCGGGTCTGTGATAGGTATGTCCCTGTCAGGCAAGGAGGATTTGGTAGGGCTAGGGAACCGTGGTGCACTAAAAAAGTTGATTCGTTGGTTAGGAAGAAAAAGGAGGCAATGTTCGGATGAGGCTTGAGGGCTCAGGTAGTGCATTAGAAAGCTTTAGATTGGCTAGGAGGGAGTTGAAGAGTGAGTTAAGAAGGGCTAAACGAGGACATGAGAAGACTTTGGCTGATAGGATTAAGGAGAATCCTAAGGCGTTTTATAGGTATGTCAAGAACAGAAGGTTGGTCAGGGCAAGATTAGGGCCAGTTACAGACAGCAGAGGGAAGTTGTGTATGGAACCGGAGGAGATTGGAGAAGCATTGAACCAATATTTCTCTTCGGTGTTCACGCAGGGGGACATGGATATAGCTGAGGAGGACACTGGGTTGCAGGGGTGTAAAGTAGACAGTATTACAGTTGATAAGGGGGATGTGCTGGATATTCTTGAGGGGTTGAAAATAGATAAGTCCCCTGGTCCGGATGGGATCTCCCTAGGATTCTCTGGGAGGCGAGAGAGGTGATTGCAGAACCTCTGGCTCTGATCTTCAGGTCGTCTTTGGTCTCTGGTGTAGTTCCAGAAGATTGGAGGATAGCGAATGTTGTCCCGTTGTTTAAGAAGGGGAACAGAGGCTTTGCCGGGAATTATAGACCGGTGAGTCTTACTTCTGTTGTGGGCAAGGTTTTAGAAAAAATTATTAGGGATAGGATTTATAGTTATTTGGAGTGTAATGAATTGATTAGAAATAGTCAGCATGGTTTTGTAGCGGGTAGGTCGTGCCTTACTAACCTTATTGAGTTTTTTGATAATGTGACCAAAGAGGTGGATGGGGGCAAGGCAGTTGATGTGGTATATATGGATTTTAGTAAGGCGTTTGATAAGGTTCACCACGGTAGGCTTCTGCAGAAAATGCAGATGTATGGGATTGTGGGTAATCTAGGAAATTGGATCAGGAATTGGCTAGCGGATAGGAGGCAGAGGGTGGTGGTCGATGGTAAATATTCGTCATGGAGTTCGGTTACGCGTGGTGTGCCTCAGGGATCTGTTTTGGGGCCACTGCTGTTTGTAATCTTTATTAATGATCTGGATGAGGGTATAGTTGGGTGGATTAGTAAATTTGCTGATGACAACAAAGTCGGAGGTGTGGTAGATTGTGAGGAAGGGTGTCATAGTTTGCAGGGAGACTTAGAAAGGTTGCAGAGCTGGGTCGAGAGGTGGCGGATGGAGTTTAATGTGGAGAAGTGTGAGGTAATTCACTTCGGTAGGAGCAACAGATGTGTCGAGTATAGGGCTAACGGGAGGACTTTGAATAGTGTGGATGAACAGAGGGATCTCGGTGTATGTGTACATAGATCCCTGAAAGTTGGGAATCAAGTAGATAAGGTTGTTAAGACGGCATAGGGTGTCTTGGCGTTTATTGGTAGGGGGATTGAATTTAGGAGTCGCAGCGTCATGTTGCAACTGTACACTACTCTGGTGCGGCCGCACTTGGAGTACTGTGTGCAGTTCTGGTCCCCACATTACAGGAAGGATGTGGAGGCTTTGGAGAGGGTGCAGAGGAGGTTTACTAGGATGTTGCGTAGTATGGTGGGGAGGTCCTATGAGGAGAGACTGAGGGATTTGGGGTTGTTTTCGTTGGAAAGAAGGTGGCTAAGAGGGGATCTTATTGAAACATGTAAGATGATTAGAGGTTTAGATAGGGTGGACAGTGATAGCCTTTTTCCTCGGATGGAGAAAGCTAGCATGAGGGGGCGTGGCTTTAAATTAAGGGGGAGTAGTTATAGGACGGATGTCAGGGGTAGGTTCTTTACCCAGAGGGTGGTGAGGGACTGGAATGCCCTGCCTGCTGCAGTTGTAAATGCGCCTAGTTTGGGAGCGTTTAAGAGATCCGTGGATAGGTTTATGGACGAAAAGGGATTGGTATAGGCTAGTGGGTCATTGTTTTTGTAACTGGTCGGCGCAACATCGTGGGCCGAAGGGCCTGTTCTGCGCTGTAATGTTCTATGTTCTATTTGCCAGTATTGAACTTGAATGTGTTGGGTGCGTTAAGTCCAATCGATAGTTGGTCATATTCATGTATTCTGATGACGCCGTTGGCTTGCTCCAGCCCTGATATCGAATAGGCAATGAACTCGAGCAAAGAGTTCCTGTAAACCGTGAGGTTTTTGCCATTAGCGAGGTTAGAATTGTAGAATCGTAGAATCCCTACAGTGCAGAAGGAAGCCATTTGGCCGACAACAATCCCACCCACGCCCTTTCACCGTAACCCCACATATTTACCCTGCTAATCCCCTGACACCAAGGGGCAATTGAGCACGGCCAATCAATCTAACCCGCACATGTTTGGACCGTGGGAGGAATCTGGAGCACGCAGAGGAAACCCACGCGGACACGGGGAGAAGGTGCAGACATTGACCCGGGACCCCAATCCTTGGCGCTGTGAGGGTTGACCTGGGATTCTGAACGATTGGAGGAACGCTAGTAAATGAGGTGTGCAGAACTGGTCACCGATTGTCAGCTGGGGGCACCAATCTCGAGAAAATAACTCAAGAAGTGGCATTAAAAAGGAAAGAAAGAGAACAGCAAATTCTCCGAGCCGGTGGTTTAAATAAGAGAGATTCGGCAGTTTAAATGCACGTAAAGCTCTCGCTGCTTTTTTACTTGCGAGTTTCCCAGCGTCAGGTTGAACTCCACCAGGTTTATTTGGTAGTGTAATATTTGTCTCTTGTGGTTTCAGCCCTCCCACACTGATAAGGTTGGCAATCCAGAAGTCGTGCGGTGGATGAACGATCTGACAAGGGCCCGTAAGCAGTTAAAAGGTACAGAACATCGTCGCGTACAATTTGTGGCGTAACCTGAGCCATTACTCTCAGCGGCAAAACAGTAGCAATTGTCGAGCCAGCGTGAAAGGTGAGGTTCTTATGCAGCAGATGGAATGTTGCCGGGAGGGGTTTTTAGCAGGAGGTCAGAGCAGTGAACTGATGGGGCGTTCTATCCTTTCCAGCGATTTAAAATCTCGTCATTAGCGCAGTGGATTACTCCAACGTTCCCTTTCTTTCCAGCCAGTTTCAGAAGGCAGGTTACTCCAGTCTGCTGACAGCACGCAGAGCAGTCTGCACCTGTTATTGATGCGACGCCCAAATGTTTGTCCCAAACCGGCAATTTTAACTGGGACACTCACCATTTGCCCTTGCTGGAATTCTGGGAATAATCCTTCTCTCCTCGTAGAACCGCACAGCACGGCAGGAGGCTGGTCTTCCCACTGCGACTGGAAAGAGCGATCCGTTTAGTCCCCTGCGGGGTTTTTCACAGACCTCGGCTTTTACGCGGGAGATTTCTCTTTATTGAAAGAGCTCGGCGAATACGAGGGGCTCCCAAAGACAGTCATTCTGGCTGAGGACGTACTCCGTTGCCCAGGCCTGGTTCCACTGAGGAGGCCGAGCATTTTGAGGCAGCACAAATTACTCTAATTACATTATCAAAGACACCCTGCAATTGTACATTTTTAGAAATCATCTATCTGCCCGCCCACTCTGTCCGACTCAATAGGATGGGCCAACCGCGTTCTTGTGGGTTATCTACCTTGGCCAATTACGTCCTACTCTCTTCAGCATGAGAACTAATTGGCCTTAGAATCCAGAACTCCTGCCCACTCATTCCTAGTGACTTTGATCACATAGGCAACAGGGTTCAAAGTTATCTTTCCCACTGTCTCTCAATTAAGTAGGTCATAGACTTCAAAAGTTCTCATTCTCACTGTCTGCTAAGCACTGGGAACTTGGAACCAATACAGATAAAAAACCGTGCTCTATGGCTGTATTGTTCTTAAAAATTGCAGTTTGTCTGACGCAGCTTTATCCCATTGTGCCTAGGGGCAGTCTGCATAATAACATAAGAAATAGGAGCAGGAGTAGGCCAACTAGCCCCTCGAGCCTGCCCTGCCATTCAATAAGATCATGGCTGATCTGTCGTGGCTCAGTTCCACATTCCCGTCCTCTCCCCATAACCCTTAATCCCCTCTCTGCCAGTTGAGAGGGAGTTGCCCTGGGAGTGCTGGATATTGACCGTGGACCCCATGAGTCTCAGGTCAAACATGGGTCAGTAAACTCATTGAGTTACCACCTATTGTCCCCTCCAACTCCCTCTACGTTGAAAAGTAGCAACACAGCTGACTGAGCAGGCCAAGTTCTAAAGGATGTAGCTGCTAGACTGGGATTTGTGGCAGGTGGTGCAGAGCCAACAAGAGGGGAAAAAAACCTCATCCTCGTCAATCTACCTGTCACAGAAGCATCTGTCCATGATGCTATTGGGAGGAATAAGAACATAAGAAATAGGAGCAGGAGTAGGCCATCTAGCCCTTCGAGCCTGCCCCGCCATTCAATAAGATCATGGCTGATCTGTCGTGGCTCAGTTCCACCTTCCCGCCCTCTCCCCATAACCCTTAATCCCCTCGCTTACCAAAAACCCATCAACCCGCGCCTTAAAAATATTTAGTGAGGCAGCCTCCACCACTTCAATGGGCAGAGAATTCCAGAGATTCACCACCCTTTGAGTGAAGAAGTTCCTCCTCAACTCCGTTCTAAACCGCCCCCCCTTTATCTTGAGGCTGTGCCCCCTAGTCCTACTGTCTTTTTTGAGCGGGAAGAGTCTCTCCACCTCTATCCTATCCATCCCATTCATCATCTTATACGTCTCAATGAGATCTCCCCTCATTCTTCTAAACTCTAACGAGTACAAGCCTAGTTCATTCAGCCTCTCCTCATAGCTCAACCCCCTCAACTCCGGTATCAGCCTAGTAAACCTCCTCTGCACTCCCTCCAAGGCCAAAATATCTTTTGGCCAAGGTGTACATTTCAATACAGAATATTCAAAAATACACGTTTAAATTCTCTAACAATCTTTATACGCGTTTCTACAAAAACAGTACTTGTATAACTTCGGTACTTGCACCTTTTACTATACTATATTAATTCTAAATTAGCGTATCGTAGACTTTTAATCTCAAGTTATCCTAAATTCCTCTAACGGTCGCACACCATAACAGTCAAAGAACAAAGAACGACCCAGCAGGGGAAACAGGCCCTTCGGCCCAACGAGCCCGCGCCGCCACCTTAACGAAGCATTTTCCAACACCTACCTTGCCCCGCGTGTATGCGAACGGTACCCCTGTTGTACCGAGATTCAGGGGAGAATAGTGTAGGGTCGATTCGGTCCACCAATCAGCCTAAGAGTCCTCCACGTTCTTCCAATCAGCTCTTCATCCAATTGGAAGAAGAACAAAGAACAGTACAGTACAGGAACAGGCCCTTCAGTCCATCAATTCTGTGTGACGTAGACGCCTTTCTAATCTAATATTTTCTTGACTCTACATGGTCCGTATCCCTCTGTTCCCTGCCTATTCGTGCCTGTTCATCCAGATGCCTCTTGAAGGTTGATACAGAATCTGCTTCCAGCACGCTCCAGGTATTCTTAGAATCTTAGAACCCTACAGTGCAGAAAGAGGCCCTTCGGCCCATCGAGTCTGCACCGAACACGATCCCGCCCAGGCCCTACCTACATATCATACCCATGAACGAGCCGGGGCAGGTGGGTGAGGTAGAGGTAGGCGAACATGTGGCAAACAGTGACCACAAGTCCGTCTACTTTAGGATAAAAATGGAAAGGGACGAGTGCCATCCGAACGGGAGTGTGCTGAACTGGGGAAAGGCGAGCTATGGCAGGATTAGGAGGGAGCTGCAGCAAACTGATTGGGAGGGACTGTTAGCTGGCAAGTCCACGGTTGGCAAGTGGGAGGCTTTTAGGGATAAAATGAAATGGTTGCAGGGGAGGTATGTTCCGGTTAAGCGAAAGGATGGGAAAGGTAGGATTAGACAGCCGTGGATTACGGGGGATATTGAAGACTTGGTCAGGAAGAAGAGGGAGGCGTATGTTAGGTCCAAACAAATGGGTACGGAGAGTACGCTGGAGGAATATAGCGAGAGTAGGAGGGAGCTAAAAAGGGGAATTAGAAGGGCGAAGAGAGGGCATGAGATGGCTTTGGCTGGTAGGATTAAGGAAAATCCAAAGGCATTTTATTCCTATATCAGAGGCAAGAGAGTTGTTAGAGGGAAAATTGGTCCTCTTAGGGACAAGAGTGGAGAGTTGTGTATTGAGTCGGAGGGAATGGGGGAGCTCCTGAATGAATATTTGCGTCGGTATTCACAAAGGAGAGGGGTTCGGAATCGTGCGGTCTCTTGGAGGGAGCGGAGGTTCATTTGCAGGATATAGTTATTACGAGAGAGGAAGTGCTCGGGCTTTTGGGTAGCGTAAGGACGGATAAAGCTCCGGGGCCTGACGGTATTTATCCCAGGCTGCTTAGGGAGGCGAAAGATGAAATTGCTGGGCCTCTGGCGCAAATCTTTGTCTCTTCTTTGGACACAGGTAAGGTCCCAGAAGACTGGAGGGTAGCAAATGTGGTCCCGTTGTTCAAAAAAGTAGTAGGGATAACCCTGGAAATTATAGACCGGTGAGTTTGACGTCGGTGGTAGGGAAGTTAATGGGAAAAATACTTAGGGGTAGGATGTATGAGCATTTGGAGCGTTGCGATCTGATTAGGGATACGCAACATGGCTTTGTTAGAGGGAGATCTTGCCTTACGAATCTGGTGGAATTCTTTGAGGAGGTGACAAAAACGGTTGACGATGGGAGAACAGTTGATGTCATCTATATGGATTTCAGTAAGGCGTTTGACAAAGTCCCTCACGGTAGGCTGGTAGAAAAGGTTAAGGCGCATGGGATACGAGGCCAGGTAGCTAGGTGGATTGAGAACTGGCTGGGAAATAGGAGACAGAGGGTAGCTGTGGAGGAGACCTTGTCAGGCTGGAGGCCAGTGACCAGTGGTGTGCCGCAGGGCTCAGTACTGGGACCTCTCCTCTTTGTAGTCTACATAAATGACTTGGAAGAGGGCGTAGGTGGTGTGATCAGCAAGTTTGCTGATGACACCAAGATGGCAGGGTTGGCGGGTACGGAACTGGATTGTCAGGTGATACAACAGGATATAGATAGGTTGGTGCAGTGGGCAGATAGGTGGCAGATGGCATTTAATCCTGACAAATGCGAGGTGATGCATTTTGGACGGAATAATGCAGAGAGGAGCTATGTGATAAAAGGGAGGCCGATTAGGAGTATAGACATACAGAGGGACCTGGGAGTGCAGGTTCACAAATCCATGAAGGTTGCGTCACAAGTGGAGAAGGTTGTTAGGAAAGCTTATGGGATGTTGGCCTTTATAGGAAGGGGCATAGAGTATAAAAGGTGCCGTCTAATGCTTCAGTTGTACAGAACGTTGGTTAGACCGCATTTGGAGTACTGCGTCCAGTTCTGGTCACCTTACTACCGGAAGAACGTGGAGTCTCTGGAAAGGGTGCAGAGGAGGTTTACCAGGATGTTGCCTGGCATGGGGGGACTGGGTTACAAGGAGAGGTTGAAGAAACTGGGACTATTCTCCTTGGAAAGACGGAGATTGAGAGGGGACATGATAGAAGTATATAAGATACTGAAGAGAATAATTAGAGTTAATAGTGAGAGACTGCTCCCTAGACTGGGTACGAACACGAGAGGTCATCATTTAAGGGTGAGGGGGGAGAGGTATAATTTGGAGGTGAGAAGAAGGTTCTTTACGCAGAGAGTTGTGGGGGTCTGGAACGCGCTACCGAGTAGGGTGGTGGAGGCAGGAACGTTGGACTCGTTTAAGATGCAGTTAGATAGGCACATGAGTGAAACGAGAATGGAGGGATACGGTAGGGGCTATTAAATAGGGTTAAACCTCGGGAGACACCGGAAAGGCAGGCTGTAAGATTAATATTTTTGGTGTCTTTATTCCACAGGTGGAGGTCCACCTCGTGTCAAATGAGGGGCATTCACACGGCGGGTCGTGCCTGGGCTGCTCTTGGAAGTTCCAGGAGTGGCCTAGAACTTCGTGTCGGTGTGTGTGCTTGATCCTGGACCGGTAGATGGGCGCCGCAACAGCTCAGTGACTAGCACTGCTGGCTGTGCAGGCACATGGATTTGGGCCTGTGTCTGTGGGAGTTTGCGCATTCTCCCTGTGGTTGCGTGGGTTTCCTCCGGGCGCTCCGGTTTCCTCCCACACCCCAAAGATGTGCTCTCAGGCTAATTGGTTTTTACCAAATTGACACTATTTCTTCTCTGAATCTGACTGAGTAGGGTTCCATTCGTAGATACGCAGGGTAGAATAGCTGTAGGGTGATATGGCGGCACGGGCTCATTGGGCCGAAGGGCCTGTTTCCTGTGCTGGGTTGTTCTTTGTTCTTTATCATTTAATTGATTATATAGAAAACGGGCAATATTCTCAATGGGGTTCAGGAATATTCACCGTGCCGAGCTGGATACATCATTTGTGTCAGAAATCTGCAAAAGTAAAACGAGTTCAACAAAAATATTTGCCTGGTAATGCTCCTGTGAATAGCCTTGGGCTATTTTGACATGTTAGAGGTGCTATTATTAATACAATCAGAACAGAAAGCACCGGAAGCACTCAGTAGCTACGGCAGCACCAGCGGAGAGAGAAACCGAGCGAACGTTTCGGCCCCGGAATCGGGACAGGTGAGGCTCGCGGAAGGGGCGGCACTACAGCACAGCGGTGAGCGCTGCTGCTTCACAGCTCCAGGGTCCTGGGTTCGATTCCCGGCTCGGGTCACTGCCTGCGTGGAGTTTGCACATTCTCCTCGTGTCTGCGTGGGTTTTCTCCGGGTGCTCCGGTTTCCTCCCATGGTCCAAAGATGTGTAGGTTAGGTCGATTGGCCATGCTAGGAAATTGCCCCTCAGTGTCCAGGGATGCGTAGGTTCGAGGGATTAGCGCGTGTAATACGTGGGGATGTCGAGGTAGGGCCTGGGCGGGATTGCGTTCGATGCAGACTCGATGGGCCGAAGGGCTTCTTTCTGCACCGCAGGGTTCTATGATCCTAACAGCGTTCCCCATTGGCCTCGGGCGGGATAAGAACATAAGAAACAGGAGCAGGAGTAGGTCGCCCATCCCCTCGAGCCTGCCCCGCCATTCGATAAGATTACGCCCGATCTTGTAGCGGTTCAGTTCCACTTACCCGCCTGCTCCCCGTAACCCTTAATTCCCCAAGGATCTTCCGAGCCTCGGGCGGGCCAGGCGAGGAGGTAAAATTCCAGCTTTCGAGTCCAACGTGAGTCTTCCTCAGTGACTCCAAAGAAGGTTTTGAAGAAGCTCGTATTGGACCCGAAACATTAACCCTCTTTCTCTCGGTCTCTCTCGCTGCACGGAGGCCGTGAGATTTTCCGGCACCTTCCGTTCTTTTATTCCAGTGTTTTATTGAGTATTTGACGTTACGGCACGAACGAGCGTGTGCCTTGCTGTTATTTTTTGCAATTGTCCTCACAGAGCTAAAACTGAAGATCTCCGAAGAAGAGAATAACAGACGGCACAGGCATCGGAGCAACCTGGTCCCTGTGAACTCCAGGCAGGACAAAGAAAACAAGCACAGCACGTCCGTGGAAACCCAGCAGAAGCCGTGCGTGGAGGAAACTGTGCAAATCGTGATGAAAAAGCTGAAAGAAAAGCAGGAAATACTCGGCCTTCCGGAGGACGTGAAGGTACGTCGCCAACAACAGTCAAACTTTCAATTACTGAGGAATTTGAAACGATTTGAACAAACGTACGGTTATTTAAATGGTCTGACCAAAACAATTCAACAATATTTTGCACAGGAAATGACACAAAAGCAACTGAGGTTAGATAAGGTCAACACGCAAAATTGCCTATTGCATTTTGAAAGCGTTTATGGAAGACCGGTACGTATTCAGCCTATCAGGTTGGCAAATTAGATTTAGATTAACGACGCAACGGTCATCTCATCAACGGGCTCCTGATTTTCCAAAGCGGCTTGCGATCAGAACCCAGAGATAAGATCCTAATCGTTGCACGGTAACGCTCGCGTTCCTGTTTACTCGCTAATGTACGTCGCGTCTTGATTCTTTACGATCTCGGCCCACAGCACAGTCAGGGCGAGAGGACACGGGTTTAAGGTGCTGGGGAGCAGGGTACAGAGGGGGGGGGGGTAAGTTTTTCACTCAGAGGGTGGCGGGTGAGCGAGTGGAATGGGCTGCCGTCGGTGGTGGCGGAGGCCAACTCGTCGGGGTCTTTTAAGAGACTTCCGGATGAGTACGTGGGATCGGGGGTTGTAGGTAGGCCCGGTAGGTAGGGATATGATCAGCGCCACTTTTTGGGCCGAAGGGCCTGTTTGCGCTGTCGTGTCGGACGTTCTGTAAAATCCATTCGAGGGATGTGGGCTTCGCCGGTTAGGCCGGCGTTCATTGCCCACCCCGAACTGCCCGTGAGGAGGTGGTGGTGAGGTGCCATCTTCAACCACCGCAGTCCCCGAGGTGTCTGCACGTTCACAGTCGCTGCATAATTTAGTGCATTGCGTACGAGTCGCCATTGGTTCCCCAGGAGCTGTTCGATCTCGCGTACAGAACAACGCGTACCGGGGAATAACTTACGCAGGTTTCGGAGTTGAATGATTCACGATTTAAGCTCCAAGGCGCAGACTGAAATCAGCGTGGCCAGTCTGGGTTAGATGGGCTCCGTGCCAGCAGAGTGCCCCGGGAGGAAAGGAAAATCGTGAAATATTGGTCCCTTAGGCTGAAAATCCCTTGTGAGATTGAGAGTACTGAGCCGTGGATGACAGAGCATTTTAAGAGAGGACTTTAAGAGAGAAAATACCCCCCACTTCTCATTTAAACTGCACGCGTTAAATGAAAACACACTTTATACCCTGTACATTTCACAGCAGCAATGACCCACAACGAGCGTCACTTCCAGCGCCTACTCAGTGCCTCATTTGGCAAATATCCCGTTTACCGGATCCCCCATCCCCGTAATCCAGCCGCCTTCCATCTGGCGTGTTTCGTTTTGGGGTTTCCACCTATTAAGCGATCGGCTTGTTGGATAGTTTCCTGGAACAGTGTGTGTCGGAGCCGACGAGGGAGCGAGCTATCTTGGATCTGGTGCTATGTAATGAGGCGGGTAGAATTAGGGACCTTGCGGTGAAGGATCCTCTTGGAGAGAGTGATCATTGTATGGTGGAGTTTCTGGTGCAGACGGAGGAGGAGAAAGTGGGTTCCCGGACACGTGTCCTTTGTTTGAATAGAGGGGAGTATGGTAGGATGAGAGAAGAATTGGCGAATGTGGACTGGGGGAGCGCGTTGGAGGGAGGGTCCGTTGAGGAGCAGTGGAGGATCTTTAAGGAGATTTTTCCTGGCGCTCAGCGGAAATTTATTCCGACGGTCAAAAAGGCCAGTAGGAAGAGAGGTAATAAGCCGTGGATAACGAAGAAGGTGAAGGAAAGCGTTAAATTAAAAGCGGAGGAATTTAGAGTAGCTAAGAGTAGTGGGCGAGAAGAGGATTGGGAGAGGTTTAAATGTCAACAAAGATCGACAAAGAAGTTGATAAAGAAGGGTAGGAGAAACTATGAAGCTGGGCTAGCGCTTAATATAAAAAAGGATAGCAAGAGTTTTTATAAATATATAAAAAGGAAGAGGCTGGCTAGGGTGAACGTTGGTCCTTTAGAGGATGAGAAAGGGGAGCTAGTGGTAGGGGATGGGGACATGGCTAAGGTATTGAATAACTTTTTTGTTTCCGTCTTCACGGAGGAGGACGTGAATAATTTGCCGGGTGTTAGCGATGGAAAGGTGGTAGGACTGGAGGGTCTGAATGACATTACTGTTTCTAGAGAGGCGGTGCTCAACAGACTGGAGGGGCCGATTGTGGACAAGTCCCCAGGACCGGATGGAATGCATCCGAGGGTTCTGAAAGAAACGGCGGAGGTGATAGCGGATGCCTTGGTGGTTATTTTCCAGACGTCGCTGGATTCCGGGGAAGTGCCGGATGATTGGAAAGCGGCTAACGTTACGCCGTGGTTTAAGAAGGGTGCCAGGCAAAAGGTGGGGAATTATAGGCTGGTCAGTTTAACGTCTGTGGTAGGTAAAATGTTAGAATCCGTCATCAAGGAGGAAATCGCGAGGCATCTTGAAGGGAATTGCTTGATAGAGC
The DNA here is from genome assembly GCA_037974335.1 of Prionace glauca. NCBI lineage: Eukaryota > Metazoa > Chordata > Chondrichthyes > Carcharhiniformes > Carcharhinidae > Prionace > Prionace glauca. The sequence goes on along the minus strand of CM075737.1, from coordinate 53,513,076 downwards.
AGACGCAGCACGGTTTCATTAAAGGGACGTCGTGTCTGACAAATTTACTGGAGTTCTATGAGGATGTGTCTAGGGCGGTGGATAGAGGAGAGCTGGTGGATGCGGTCTTTCTGGATTTTCAGAAGGCGTTTGACGAAGTACCTCACAAGAGGTTATTGCAGAAGGTAGAGGGACATGGAGTCGGGGGTAGGGTGTTAGCATGGATAGAGGATTGGTTGTCAAATAGGAGGCAGAGAGTGGGGGTCAATGGGTGCTATTCGGATTGGCGGTTGGTGACTAGTGGAGTGCCCCAGGGGTCGGTGCTGGGGCCTCAGCTATTTACCATTTATATAGATGATCTGGAGGAGGGAACCGAGTGCCGGGTGTTGAAATTTGCTGATGACACCAAGAATGGGGGAACGGCAAATTGCGCAGAGGGTGTGGAGAGTCTGCAGAAGGATCTAGATAGGCTGGGCGAATGGGCCAGGAAATGGCAAATGGAATTTAATGTTGGCAAGTGCGAGGTGGTCCACTTTGGAAGGAAGAATGGTAGGAAGGACTATTACTTACGTGGCGAAAAACTGCAGCAGGCGACGGTGCAGAGGGACCTCGGGGTCCTTGTGCATGAGTCACAAAAACCCAGCCTGCAGGTGCAGCAGGTGGTCAGGAAGGCGAATGGGATGCTGGCCTTCATAGCGAAGGGGATTGAATATAAAAGTAGGGAGGTCTTGCTGCAGCTGTATAGGGCATTGGTGAGGCCGCAGCTGGAATACTGTGTGCAGTTTTGGGCGCCGCACCTGCACAAAGATATTTTGGCCTTGGAGGGAGCGCAGAGGAGGTTTACCAGGCTAATACCGGAGTTGAGGGGGTTGAGCTATGAGGAGAGGCTGAATAAACTGGGCTTGTACTCGTTAGAGTTTAGAAGAATGAGGGGAGATCTCATTGAGACGTATAAGATGATGAATGGGATGGATAGGATAGAGGTGGAGAGACTTTCCCGCTCAGAAAGGACAGTAGGACTAGGGGGTACAGCCTCAAGATAAAAGGGGGGCGGTTTAGAACGGAGTTGAGGAGGAACTTCTTCACTCAAAGGGTGGTGAATCTCTGGAATTCTCTGCCCGTTGAAGTGGTGGAGGCTGCCTCGCTAAATATTTTTAAGACGCGGGTTGATGGGTTTTTGATAAGAGAGGGGATTAAGGGTTACGGGGAGAAAGCAGGAAAGTGGAACTGAGCCACGACAGATCAGTCATGATCTTGTTGAATGGCGGGGCAGGCTCGAAGGGCCGGATGGCCTACTGCTCCTATTTCTTATGTTCTTATGTCTCGGGTACGATTCTCGCTTAGGGAACGTCGGTGGAACGTGAGAGGCCCTAGGTTCAAATCCTGGATGAGCTCAGAACGTTTGGGGCGGCACAGCGGTTAGCACTACTGCCTCACAATGCCAAGGACCCCTGTTCAATTCCGGCCTCGGATATCTATCTGTGTGGAGTTTGCACTTTCTCCGGTTTCCTCCCGCATTCCAAAGGCGCGCGGGTCAGACAGATTGGCCACGCTAAATTGATCCTTAGCGCCAGGGAGATTAGCTAGTGTAAATATGTGGGGTTACAGGGATAGGTCACAGGTCCGGGGGGAGATTGTGGTCCGTGCAAACTCACTGGGACAAATGGCTTCCTTCTGCACTGTCGGGATTCTACGATTTCCATCAAGCAGGACAGGTGTGAATAGCCATGTGCCCATTCGACAGATAGTCACAGTGAACGTAGCCCACCTAGTCGATGTCCAGGACGTGTCAGAATTGTCAAGCCTCTATTGGGGTAACTCCTGGATGCAATTGTGATGCTGAACCTCCAGCTTGGAGTTTGCCTGTACTACCTGTACAGAATACATTTCAGCTTTGCCTTACTAAGAACATAAGAAATAGGAGCAGGAGTAGGCCATTCAGCCCTTCGAGCCTGCTCCGCCATTCAATAAGATCATGGCTGATCTGAAGCGGATCAGTTCCACTTTCCTGCTTTCTCCCCATAACCCTTAATTCCCCTGTCTGTCAGAAATCTATCTGTCTGTAACTTAAACATACTCAGCGAGGCAGCCTCCACCACTTCAACGGGCAGAGAATTCCAGAGACTCGCCACCCTTTGAGTGAAGAAGTTCCTCCTCAACTCTGATCTAAACTGCCTCGCCCCCTTATTTTGAGGCTGTGCCCCCTAGTTCTGCTATCCTTTCTAATCCTTTCTATCCTTTACTTACTTCTCCATTCCTCCTTTCGGATATTTCTCCTATAGTATCAGGAGCTGAGCGAGAATCCCAGGTCCTTGTCGCCCTTCCAGGCCTTTTTAACGGACCTGCGGAATCTCGTATTTCACCACCCTTTTCCTGTCATGTTTTTTGCACCATCTCACCTTCAGTATCATTCAGAAGAGGTTCGCAAGAATACTGCTTGCGAGGTCGAGAAACTTCAGTTCTGAGGACAGATTGGAGAAATTGGGGCCGTTTTCCTTGGAGAGTAAGAAGTCTCACAACGCCAGGTTGAAGATCCAACAGGTTTATTCGGAATCGTGGAGTTATTCGGAGCGCGGGTCCGTCACTCACCCGATGAAGGGGCAGCGCTCCAAAAGCTCGTGATTCCAAATAAACCTATTGGACGTTAACCTGGCGTTGTGAGACTTCTAACCGTTCCCCACCCAGTCCAACGCCGGCATCTCCACCTCATGGTTCCTTGCAGAGAATGCGGCCTGGGGGAGATGTTCAAATTCACCAGGGGAGCGGGGAGGGGGACAAAGCCCTGGAGGACGGTGGGCCTGTGCAATTTGAATTAGCAAGAGAGTTTTGGATTGATTCTATTCCGGTCACAAGTGGGCTTTGTCAGTTTGGAGTCAACTTGACCACACAGAGTCTGTGTTTGTTTCCCCTGTCTCTCTGGTGAGAAGTCTAGTGACTCGTCATCAAACAGTTGGGTGTGAAGTTTAAGTCAGTGAGTAACAGAGACAGGAAACTCCTTATCGGCAATGTTACAATGTGAATAAAATCCCAATATCCTCTAATGGGGTGGGGAAGCCAGAGTGAGGGACTTGTTGTGTAGCTGTGTTCAAGAGCTGCTGTAGGAGTGACAGGATACACATCTCTGCTGTGAAATTCTCTGAGCACCGTGACACTTTGGCAAAGTGAGATGATCGCCGTGGCACTGACTCCCTCTTCAGGCCACATTGAATAGCAGTCCCGGTGTAGGCCGGAGCTACCCCTCCACCCAGACTGTTTCGTTTCTGTCTCAAATGCAACACTCGGCTCTTGTACCTGACAAGTACTGTCAATCAGGACAGCATCATAGGATAGCTTAGCTTTGGTTTTGAACTGAACACGAGCTGACGTTCTATCAAATACAGATCTGCATCCACCGTTAGTGGATAATTACGAACAATGGCGAATATACTGCTCCCTTTTTTTTTAGATCATTAGATATAGGAACAGAATTAGGCAGTTCAACCCATTGAATCCGCTCCACCGTTCAATCATGGCTCCCCCATTCTCCCATCCTTTCCCCATAAGCTTTGATCTCTTTACCAATCAACAACCTGTATATCTCTTAAACACACTCAATGATCTGGCCTTCACAGCTTCATCACCCTCTGGCTGGAGAAACTTCCCCTGTTCTTGGTTCTAAAGGGCCATCTCTTTACTCTGAGGCTGTGCCCTGAGATCCCTGTCTCTCCTACTGATGGAAACACCTTCCCCACGTCCACTCTATCCAGGCCTTTCAGTATTCTGTAAGATTTTGATTTCTCTGAGGGCACGAGATCTATTTCCTTTGGGAGATGAATTGGATAGTTAGCATCCACGGCAAAGTTTGATTGTATTTGAAGAAAGATTGAGTTTGATGGCGGGATAATTACTTTTTTTAGGATTCTTTATACGATGCAGTTAGAATATTTTTATATTTCTCAGCACACAAATCTAAAGACAGAAGTTAGTAAAAAAGGCTACTTTATTGGTGTGGTATTTTGGTATATCGATGCAGTTAACGATGTTTTAATTTTTGCTCTGACATTTCCATCATTCTGCACTCTCTCGTTGCTTTCCTCGTGATATTTCGAAGAAGGTTTTAAAAAAAGCGTACGAAGGTTACAGGACGTACCATCTCCTGTCACCTCCAAACCTCTTCCTTCAGCTACCTTCTCTGACAGGCGACCATTTCACATTCAACACATCCCCCGACCTCTATCAGGCTCTCACAGCCTGGTCAGCTCACCCACCGCCTCGATGGGTGTCCCCTACCACAACCAGCACCCTCCTCTCCACTTTATCGGAGCTCCCACCTCAATCAGACCCTCCCCCACCTCAATTAGCTGCCCCACCTCAGCATCCCACCACCCCCCCCCAAATAAGCCTATCCCCACTAGTTAGTTTCTCCTCATCTGTGAGCCCCTCCCTATCTCAGTTAGCCCCACCACACCTCAGTTGGGCCAACCTCTCCCCACCCCACCTCGAGCGCCCCCCCCCCCCCCCCCAGAGCAGCCACTGCTCACTCTGCAGTCTGCCCCACATCAGTCCAATCCTGCCAGCCCCGCTGCGCTAATCCAGCCGCCTGAATTCTTTCTGCTATTTGAGTTTTGTTTTTAAGATGTTGTTGCTGTGTCCTTTATCGAGTACCGTTCATAAGCCTGCGCGTTTCCAGTCTTGAAAAGTCCTTTTTTTTGAAGGTACGTCGGGTAATTCTGACCTCCCTAAAGTCTGAAGGTAATTCTGACGTCGGGGAGAAAATTCTCAGTAAATGTCCCACTGATGACCACTGTCTATTTGGATAGGTGAACAAACAGGAGAAACTGTTAATGAAGCCTCTCTACGACAGATATCGAAGCATCCGGCAACTTCTGTCACCGGCAGCTGCAATCCCCACCATTGTAAGTAAAATACAACCGGAACGGCTTGATTACTTTTCACGGGGGCGAGACACATCCAACAAGTGTCCGTTAGGTTCCCTCCCCACCCCACCCCTGTAGCATTTGTTCAGCCACTAGCAATGTTCCTTACTCTTTGATTTGTTTTAACTTGATTGACGGTCGTCACTTGTATCTTGTTTTATCCATCCCTGGGACATGGGCTTCGCTGGCTGGCCAGCATTTATCACCCATCCCTAGTTGCCCTCGGAGGGTAGTTGAGAGTCAACCACGTTGCTGTGGCTCCGGAGTCACATTTTTCCTTCCCTAAAGGACATTAGTGAACCGGATGGGTTTTTCCAACAATCGGGAACGGTTTCACGGTCATCAGTAGATTCATCAGGGTTTCGAATCCGGATCCCCAGAACGTTACCTGAGTTTCTGGATGAACAGTCTAGCCGTATTACCACCAGAGCATCGCCTTCCCAATGTATTGGAATACAGTGAAAAGTATTGTATTTCTGCGCACTAGACAAAGCATACTATACGTAGAGAAGGAAAGGAGAGGGTGCAGAATGTAGCGTTACAGTCATAGCTAGGGTGGAGAGAAAGAGCAACTTAACACAAGGTAGGTCCGTTCAAAAGTCTGACGGCAGCAGGGAAGAATCTGTTCTCGAGTCGGCTGGTACGCGACCTCAGACGTTTGTGTCTTTTTGCCGACAGAAGAAGGGGGAAGAGAGAACGTCCGGGACATGTAGGCTCCTTAATTACGCTGGCTGCTTTTCCAAGGCAGTAGGAAGTGTCAAGGGACGGGAAGCTGGTTGGAGTGACGGACCGGGCTTCGTTTTCCGGGCAGAGCCATACCAAGCCGTGACGTATCCGGAAAGGATGCTTTCTACGGTGCAGGTGTAAAAGTTGGCGAGAGTCATAGAGGACGTGCCAAATTTCTCTAGCTCCCTGAGAAAGTAGGGGCATCGGTGGGCTTTCTTAACCACCGCGTCCACACGGAGGGATCAAGGCAGGTCGTCGGTGATCCGGACACCTAAAAACTTGAAGCTCTCGACCATTTCCGCCCCACCCTCCCTCCCTATTGACGTAGACAGTGGCACGCCCTCCGCTACGCTTCCTGGAGTTGCCGACTGTCTCCTTCACAAATAACCCATCAGACAAGGAGCAGGCACAGGCCATTCAGCCCCGAGAGTCTGCTCCAGTATTTAATAGGATCACGGCCGATCTAACAGTAGCCGGAAATCTGCATCCCGCCTCACTCCTGATAACCCGTGACCCCTTTGCTTACCAAGACACTCTCCGCCTCTGCCTTAAAAACATTCAAAGATTCTGCTCCCACCGCCTTTTCTGAAAGAGAGTCTCAAGGACTCACCACTATCTACAAGAAAAAATGTCACTGCGCACCCATTTTAAATGGGCGATCTTTTATTTTAAAGTCACCCTTGGTTCTAGGTTCTCCCAGAAGAGGAAACATGCGCCCTGGCAAAACCTTTCAGTTACGTTTATATTGTGCCTTTAACGTAGCGAAGCATCGCGAGGTGCTTCACAGGGGTTCATTCCTAGTCAAAGGTCACATTAGAACAGGTCAAAAAGCCGAGCAGGTTTTGGAGCTGAGCTTTACAGAGAGTCAGGAGTGGGAGAGACAGAGGGGAACAGCGTTGGTGCTAACAATAGTTCATTTATCGGTGTCGCAGGTAGGCTTACATTAACACTGCGACAAAGTCAGTGTCCCCACACTCCTGCACCTGTCAGCTGCACAGCCAGTGCACCTAACCAGCTTGTCTTTTGGACTGTCGGAGGAAACCCTGCAGACACGGGGAGAACGCGCAGACAGCGCCCCAAGCCAGGAGTCTAACCCGGGCCCCTGGCACCGTGAGGCAGGAGTGCTGACCCCTCGAGGCCTTTAGCAGTCAGTGAGCTGAGGCAGGGACAGGGATGGCCACTTACGCAGCTGGACCCAGCAGGTTTGGCTCCACCTCACACCTACCCTGGGGCCTCTCAAAAGTGCGGTCGCACGGTTTGTGGCACCTCCACGCCGACTGAACACCGAAGCTTCCTGAGCTCATTAGTAATCCTTACGCCGAAGGAAGTCTCCCATCCCGTCCGGATTAGATCGGAAATGAGCTGAGAAGTCAGAGTCTAACTCGATCAGCACCTTGTTACAGCAGCGCCACGGTTATCAGTAAAGACGAGGCACAGAAAGCAGGTTGTCGCAAAAAAGATTTCTCCTGGAATTGACGCCGTCGCGGAGTTAGTGACGTATCGACGATAGGCGGTCGGGAAAGGTCGCGAATTGATATTTTGTCTCCTTTACAGGAAGAAGAGGGTTCAGACGAAGAAACCGTTCTGAAGGGTTCCGAAATATCAACCAGGCCAACGGCCGACTTTCCTTTCCAAGAGTTCGTAGATAACGTAGATCATCGAGACGAGGAGCGCGAACGTGGATTTTGTTCTCCGCCGGATGAAAAGAAAGACACCAAGCAACTGTCTGCTTCCCTCTCCAATCTGCACGAAGCCTCCGTGTAAGAATTAGATCATTTCTTTCTTTCACCTTTTAACTCTAGATTAGATTAAATCGAAACAAGGTTCAGTTTTATCGATTAGCGGTTTACCGTGAGCTCGGGCGCTGCAGATTTGATCTAATCGATGGGTTGCGTTTGTATCGATTCATATACGGGAGCGAGTATTACAACAGGAAGCAAGCACAGATACAAGGCCTGCTGGTGTTGTAACCTCTGCAGCCATATTATTTGGAACGGTTTGGGATCTTTGAACAAACCCAGGGAACTCACGTCATTATTTTAATACCACACTTTGCTACGAACGAAAACATCGGCGAGATAGCATTTGGATAAGCAAGGCAAACGTTAGCATCGCTTTGTAATGTTTTATCACCGTTTTATACTTCAGATAAATATTTACATCCACGATGGTTTTTGTGCGCTCGCGGTTAGGGATTCTAACACATCCTGTATTTCAGAAAATTCTGAAACGATTTGGACCCCGAGCGTTCCAGACCGGACGGCACAGGAGCACAGCGGTCAGCGCCGCTGCCTCACAGCGCCAGGGAGCCGGGTTCGATTCCCGGCTCGGGTCACTGTGTGGAGCCTGCGCGTTCTCCCCGTGTCTGTGTGGGTTTCCTCTGAGTGCTTGGATTCGACCCCACCCACCCCCACCCCAGCCCAAAAGATGCGGGGGGCTAGGTGGATTGGCCACGCTAAATTGCACCTGAGTGTCAGAAGGAGTAAATACGCAGGGTTACAGGGATAGGACCTGGGTGGGATTGTGTGTCAGTGCAGGCTCGATGGGCCGAGCAGCCTCCTCCTATACTCTCCAGGGACTCTCTGATTCGAGGTTATAGCGTTTCTATATGTGACAGCGTTGGGTATTACCGCACTAATTATATTTCTAGGGGAAATGAAATATTTCTTGTTTTAGTCTGTAAATCCGATCGGCGATGAGCAAGCGGTAACTAATTCAGCAAACACAGCAGCGTGAGTGACATACATACACTGAGCGTGCTTTCCTTTATCCTGGGCTTTAGGGATCCTACCCGCTGCGATTGACGGGGCTGTTTACCGTGTTGGACCCACCCAGCACACCAGTACTCTCGGCACTTCCCCTCCCTCCCAGACCCAGGATCGGGTCTCTCTCGATCTCATTTTTTCCACCTCCGATCTCCGCATTTCTCTGCCGTTCCCGTCAAGTCCAGCACGATGCCATCACCGCTCACTACCCACCTCCCCCTACCCACCTCCGCCGCCCCCCCCCCCCCCCCCCCCGCCACTCCCACTAACTATCGCCATTCCATAGGGACCGTTCCCTCTGTGACACCCTGGTCCAGCCCTCCAGTACCCCTAAATTCTCACGCACCTTCCCACGCAGCCGCGCAAGGTGCCACACCTCTCCCTTAACCTCTTCCCTCCTCTCTGAGCCAATGCCCCGAGCACTCCTTTTTGGTGAAGCAGGTGTTTCAATTCCACCTCCTTCAACTTAGCGTAAGGCCGCTTCCAATGCGGCGTACTCCCCACTGGGGAAACTCAGCACAGACCCTGACCTTCCTGCTGCGTGACCTTTTAACTCAGCATCTTGCTCCCGTGCCCATGTGCCTGCCTTTGACCTGCTTGGACAGAACCGTAGAATATTACAGCACAGAAACGGGCCATTTGGCCCTCCTTGGCTTCGCCGAACCTTTTTTTCCGCCGAGTCCCACTGACCTGCACCCGGATCATATCCCTCCGCCCCCCCCCGCTCGTCCACGTATCTACGTTCCACGGAAGCCCAGTACAAAGTGAAGGAGCAGCACCTCACCTCCCCCCCGATCGGGCAATTTGTAATCTTCTGGATTGCACGTCGAGTTCAATAACTTTGCTCTCCTCCGTCGCGACTTCTCATTTTTTGATCCAATTTTTCCCTCCAACTGTCACTTATTCTTAGGTCTTGCTTCCATAGAGTGCTGACCCTTATTCTGATAGGGACATATTCTGCTCTCTTACCTTGCTACCGCCATCAGCACCTTTTGACTTGCGTACTACGACATCTTTATCGAATCTCTGCTCGCTCTCGCCTACCCTGACCTTGATTTGATTCGATTTGATTTATTATTGACCCATAGAAACATAGAAGGTAGGAGCAGGAAGGAGGCCATTTGGCCCTTCGAGCCTGCTCCAGGCTGATCGTCCATCTCAATGGCCTAATCCTGCTTTGTCCCCGTAACTTTTGACCCCATTTGCCCCAAGTAATGGCGCACAGCGAAAAGTATTGTTTCTCGCGTGCTATATAGACAAAGCGTAGCGTGCATAGAGAAGGAAAGGAGAGGGCACAGAATGCGGTGTTACAGTCATAGCTAGGGTACAGAGAAAGATCAAGTTACAGGAGGTAGATTCATTCAAAAGTCTGACGGCAGCAGGGAAGTGAGCATTGTTAGAGAGTTTAAGAGTTAGAACGGAGTTTTTAGAAGCAGAGAACGAAAGTAAGAAATAGAGGGAACACCGGGCACGGTTGGCAAGTACTCGTCAGACTTCAGCGCCATCTCGGAAGACCTATTTTGCTCCACGTACTTCACCGTCGCTTATACGATATAAAATCCATCACGCTTAGAACATAGAACATTACAGCGCAGAACAGGCCCTTTGGCCCACGATGTTGCGCCGACCAGTTACAAAAACAACGACCCACTAGCCTAAACCAATCCCTTTTCGTCCATTAACCTATCCATAGATCTCTTAAACGCCCCCAAATTAGGCGCATTTACAACTGCAGCAGGCAGGGCATTCCAATCCCTCACCACCCGCTGGGTAAAGACCTACCCCTGACATCCGTCCTGTAGTTACCCCCCCCTTAATTTAAAGCCATGCCCCCTCGTGGTAGCTTTCTCCATCCGAGGAAAAAGGCTATCACTGTCCACCCTATCTAAACCTCTAATCATCTTACATGTTTCAATAAGATCCCCTCGCAGCCGCCTTCTTTCCAGCGAAAACAACACCAAATACCTCAGTCTCTCCTCATAGGACCTCCTCACCATACCAGGCAACATCCTAGTAAACCTCCTCTGCACCCTCTCCAAAGCCTCCACATCCTTCCTGTAATGTGGGGACCAGAACTGCACACAGTACTCCAAGTGCGGCCGCACCAGAGTTGTGTACAGTTGCAACATGACGCTGCGACTCTTAAATTCAATCCCCCTACCAATAAACGCCAAGACACCGTATGCCTTCTTAACAACCTTATCTACTCGATTCCTGACTTTCAGGGATCGATGTACACATACACCTAGATCCCTCTGTTCATCCACACTATTCAAAGTCCTCCCGTTAGCCCTATACTCGACACATCTGTTGCTGCTACCGAAGTGAATTACCTCACACTTCTCCACATTAAATTCCATCCGCCACCTCTCGGCCCAGCTCTGCAACCTATCTAAGTCTCCCTGCAGACTGTGACACCCTTCCTCACAGTCTACCACACCTCCGACTTTGGTGTCATCAGCAAATTTACTAATCCACCCAACTATACCCTCATCCAGATCATTAATAAAGATTACAAACAGCAGTGGCCCCAAAACAGATCCCTGAGGCACACCACTCGTAACCGAACTCCACGACGAATATTTACCATCGACCGCCAACCTCTGTCTCCTATCCGATAGCCAATTTCTGATCCAATTTCCTAGATTACCCACAATCCCATACATCTGCATTTTCTGCAGAAGCCTACCGTGGTGAACCTTATCAAACGCCTTACTAAAATCCATATATACCACATCAACTGCCTTACCCCTATCCACCTCTTTGGTCACTTTCTCAAAAAACTCAATAAGGTTAGTAAGGCACGACCTTACTAACCTTTTGTAGCTACAAAACCATGCTGACTATTTCTAATCAATTCATTACACTCCAAATAACTATAAATCCTATCCCTAATAATTTTTTCTAAAACCTTGCCCACAGCAGAAGTAAGACTCACCGGTCTATAATTCCCGGCAAAGTCTCTGTTCCCCTTCTTAAACAACGGGACAACATTCGCTATCCTCCAATCTTCCGGGACTACACCAGAGACCAAAGATGACCTGAAGATCAGAGCCAGAGGTTCTGCAATCACCTCTCTAGCCTCCCAGAGAATCCTAGGGTAGATCCCATCTGGACCAGGGGACTTATCTATTTTCAACCCCTCAAGAATATCCAGCATATCCCCCTTATCAACTGTAATACTGTCTATTTTACACCCCTGCAACCCAGTGTCCTCCTCAGCTATATTCATGTCCCCCTGCGTGAACATCGAAGAGAAATATTGGTTCAATGCTTCTCCAATCTCCTCCGGTTCCACACAGAACTTCCCTCATCTGTCTATAACGGGCCCTAATCTTGCCTGACCAACCTTCTATTCTTGACATACCTATAGAACGCCTTAGGATTCTCCTAAATCCTATCAGCCAAAGTCTTCTCATGTCCTCTTTTAGCCCTTCTTAACTCCCTCTTCAACTCCCTCCTAGCCAATCTAAAGCTTTCTAGTGCACTACCTGAGCCATCAGATCTCATCCGAACATAAGCCTCCTTTTTCTTTTTAACCATCGACTCAACTCTTTTAGCTCACCACGGTTCCCTAGATCTACCAATTCCTCCATGCCTGACAGGGACATACCTATCAAGGACTTCCCCCTCTTCAGCTCTGAAGAAGAGTCAAAATTACTCGAAACGTTAACTCAGTTTCTCCCTGCGCAGTTACAGAGCCACCCGCTGAGATTTTTCCTGCTTCTTCTGTTTTGATATCAGATCTCCAGCATCCGCAGTATTTTGCTTTTACATTCCAGTCATCGATGTCATGGAACCTTCTAGAAATTAGGGGCGAATGGCTGTTCAGAAGGACGATCAGGCCTATAAAACGTCACTCGCTCAACGAATAGTCAGCGACCTCTGTACTCCAACCAAGAATCAATAATTTGATATTCGAAACCACTGTCTATTCGAAACTGTACCCGGCGATGAATTTTTAATTTTTAAAAAAAACTGTAATGAATAATTAACCGTACCACAACACGGTCACATGCAAGGTGGGAAAGGACGTAAGATATCTCCACAAACAGAATTCCTTACAACAGGTAACACGGCGAGGAGGAAACTTCCTGGTTTTAAGAAGAAAACAAACACTTTTCTGGGTTGCCTGAAAGCAGCTTTGCTTTCTGCATCATTTCACAGCCATCCCCCAGTACTGAGCACACTGACACGGCGACACCTCAACACAGCACCCAGCCTCTCTCCAAATAGCTTTCCGTCTTTTACATCTTATTCCATTGTCCATATCCTTCTTTGCAGTGCAGCCCAACTTACTGTCTTCAATTTCAGTAAATTACTTACATACACACACTCTGTCTTTCTCTTTCACTCTCTCGCACACATTCTCTCTCTCTCTTTCTATCTCTCACACACACGTATGTTCTCTTTCCCCCTCTGACTCCCTATCCCACACACTCGCTCTCTGTCTCTCTCACGTGCCCTCCCTGCCTTGCCCTCCTGCCTTCCTTCCCTCCCTCGCCCTCCCGCCCTTGCACGCCCTCGCACCCTCCCACCCCCTCCTGCCCTCCCGCGTGCACTCAGTCACACGTGTGCACGCTCAGTCACACGTGTGCACGCTCTCTCAGCCACACCACATGCCTGCTTCACAGAATAACACACCGAACTCCAAAACTATTAAAATAAGAACATTTTCTTCACAAGCAACGGTGTTGACCAGGCTCAGTGTTCAGTTCTGTCTCTGAGTCGCACGATTGTACGTTCACGTTCCACCTTCACAGAAAGCAGATCTGACAGTAAGCGAGCACCGGTTTATTTGGACTGTTGTCTTTCGATGAAAGGGACGTGAAAGATTCCACGGAGCTATTTGAAAGCAGATCAGTGGAGAGTTCCCCCTCACGTTGTGGCCAACGGGATAAACGAACGCTTTGATTACAGGAGAAAAGAGATTTGTTTATTTGCCGTTAAGCACTTTGCGATGCCGGAGGTTGTGAAACACCGTTTACACGTGGAAAATTTTCTTTAATTTGGGACTGTATCTTTCTTTTAATTAATTGCGGCGCGGCACCAACTCATTTTCTCACAATCTGTCAGCGCGCCAAGTTTAATGCATTTATTATCGACAGGCCCGAACTGTTGGAGCAACTTCGTGAAACTCGATCAGAAAAGAAGAAACTGCGCAAAGCTCTCCGAGAGTTTGAGGAACGGTTTTTCAAGCAGACAGGCAGGTAAGCAGGAGCGATTAGAGCTGCGGGTGAACACATTGCTAAGGCATCGGCAAAGCCACACCGTCTGACTTGTTCCAAATTTAGTGTATCTGAAGGTCACTGAAAACCGTAACCAGTGATGAGGATTTGTGTTTAATAGCAATCTCCCCAGCCCCATCTCTTTTTTAAAAAACCCCACAAACCAAAGACTCTGGGTGAAACTCCTTACATGTAAAATAACCCGTTATAACGGTGAGAACAACGGAGCGGTTCTCATCGGTCTGTCACTGCCGCCCTCCCGCACTCGGCCACTTCATCGGAGAGTGCTGAGTTTCACGGCAGTATTGCGAACGGGTCCAGCTTCGGAGCACGTGGCTGCCGTTCTGTAAGGGCACCCCAATATCACGGCGCACTGGGAGACCCCCTCCTCCCCTTGAGGACCTTGAGACCCCCAAGTCCACCACCGCCCCAACCCCCCACCTCATCGGTGGCACGTTTCCCCATCCCCTCCTCGACACGGATCACCGGCACTGAGGCCCTCGCGACAGGTCTCCACCAGGACTCTCGACACGTCCCCTCACCATCCCACCCTCACGTGACCCTCACGTGTGGCTTCCCATCACAGCCCCATATTTCAGCTGTCTGCACAGACACATAAACCGGACCGCTCAAAACACACACACACACACACACACACACACACACACACACTGTACCAGCTAGCAAAGCACAGACTCTCGCACAGTGGAGTGCTCAGCGCGCACACACACACACACACACAGGATGTGCCACTCAGCACACATTGCAACTCTGTGTGTGCAGTGTACTGCTCAGATGTAAAAAGCTGTTTTTTTTTGTATTTTTGATTAAATTGGTATATTTATTCTTAGTGTAGCAGGCGACGGTGCAGAGGGACCTCGGGGTCCTTGTGCACGAGTCGCAAAAACCCAGCTTGCAGGTGGTCAGGAAGGCGAATGGGATGCTGGCCTTTGTAGCGAGGGGGATTGAACATAAGAACGTAAGACACAGGAGCAGGAGTAGGCCATCCGGCCCTTTGAGCCTGCCCCGCCATTCAGCAAGATCACGGCTGATCTGTCGTGGCTCAGTTCCACATTCCCGCCCTCTCCCCATAACCCTTAATCCCCTCTCATCAAAAACCCATCAACCCGCTTCTTGAAAATATTTAGCGAGGCAGCCTCCACCACTTCAACGGGCAGAGAATTCCAGAGATTCACCACCCTTTGAGTGAAGAAGTTCCTCCTCAACTCCGTTCCAAACCGCCTCCCCTTTATCTTGAGGCTGTGCCCCCTAGTCCTACTGTGTTTTTTGAGTGGGAAGAGTCTCTCCAGTGATAGGATAGAAGAGTCTATCCTATCCATCCCATTCATCATCTTATACATCTCAATGAGATCTCCCCTCATTCTTCTAAACTCCAACGAGTACAAGCCTAGTTCATTCAGCCTCTCCTCATAGCTCAACCGTCTCAATTCTGGTATCAGTCTAGTAAACCTCCCCTGCACTCCCTCCAAGGCCAATATAAAAGTAGGGAGGTCTTGCCGTGGCTGTATAGGGCATTGGCGAGGCCGCAGCTGGAGTACCGTGTGCAGTTTTGGGCGCCGTATTTAGGCAAGGATATTTTGGCCTCGGAGGGAGTGCAGAGGAGGTTTACTAGGCTGATGTTGGAGTCGAGAGGGTTGAGCTATGAGGAGAGGCTGAATAAACTAGGCTTGTACTCGTTAGAGTTTAGAAGAATGAGGGGAGATCTCATTGAGACGTATCAGATAATGAATGGGATGGATAGGATAGAGGTGGAGAGACTCTTCCCGCTCAGAAAGGACAGTAGGACTAGGGGGCACAGCGTCACGATAAAGGGGGGGGGGCGCGGTTTAGAACAGAGTCGAGGAAGAACTTGTTCACTCAAAGGGTGGTGAATCTCTGGAATTCTGTGCCTGTGGAAGTGGCGGAGGCTGCCTTGCTAAATATTTTTAAGACACGGGTCGACGGGTTCTCGATAAGAGAGGGGATTTAGGGTGACGGGGAGAGGGCGGGAACGTGGAAGTGAGCCACGACAGATCAGCCATGATCTTATTGAATGGCGGGGCAGGCTCGAAGGGCCAGATGGCCTACTCCTGATCCTATTTCTTACGTTCTTACGTTCTACTCGACCACCCTCTATTCCGTGCGTTCACTTCCTTTTACAGTGTACATCCCTTTAATTTGTACCTGCTAGCCAGATTACAAGCTTCCCTATCAGCGTTATTATCACAGCCAGGCTAAACTACAGTGCTGGCCGGTGACAACAATCTCAGATTGTCTGGACAATCAGGGCAGATAGTTCACTGCTCCTCCTGCAATCTTGGCCACGCCAGCGTAACACACAGCCTCACCTGCGTCAGCACAACATTCCGGTCTGTCGTCTTCAATTTTGTGGAACAAAGGATATACTGCCTTTAAGTCGAGCCGAGGGCCGATTCCTTGTTGAAGGTGATGTTTGATTTGATTTATTATTGTCACGTGTATTAGTATACAGTGAAAAGTATTCTTTCTGGTGCGCAAGAAAGACAAAGCATACCGTTCACAGAGAAGGAAAGGAGGTATCGCAGAATGTAGCGTTACCGTCGTAGCTAGAGTGTAGAGAAAGATCAAATTAATGCAGGGTAGTCCAGTCAGAAGTTTGATTCCATCAGGAAAGAAAGTGTCCTCGAACGGGTCGGTACGTGAATTCAGACTTTTGAACCTTTTCCCCCGACGGAAGGCGGAAGAGAACGTCAGGGTGCTCGGGGGTTCTCCATTACGCCGTCCGCTTTGCTGTGGCCGCGGGAAGTGTAGACAGTGTCAACGAATAGGAGGCTGGTTTGCGTGACGGAAAGCGGAACCAACGGGTATAATTTTAGAAATCAAGCCAAAGTCAAATATCAGAAAAAGATTATCAGGAAAAGTTTGCACGGAGGTGGAAAATTCTGCTCGAGGCTATAAAATCAAACCGACGAACTTGAAATGAAGGCAGAAATATGTGTTTTGTAAATAAATGTACTGAGGGGGATAGCAAGGGTGAGAAATCAGGTTGAAAAGCTGGAACTAATGAGACGGCCCAGCACGTCAAACAGACTGCTCCTGTTCTACTGGCTAAGTGAGTAAAATTTTCCACGGGACGGTGAGAACAAACAATCCTTTCTCTATTTTGTATTTGTTTCTTCCTGCTGCCCTGTCCAAACGGGTCAGTTCCTCTCAGCTCCATCTGGAGGTGAAGTTGCCGTCAACTTGCCTTATTCTATTGCCAGAAGAGCTGTGACCAGAGGCTTATTTTGTGGGGGTGGGGGGAAGGAGAGGAGGAGAATATAACCGCACATTAACTGAACTCTGAGAAAGACTTTTAATGAACCACGTTGATTTACCTGGAAATGATAATAATCACGCAGGTTTTTCTCGCAGGAACGTACAGAAAGAAGACCGCATACCAATGGCTGAAGAGTACAGCGAGTACAAGCACGTAAAAGCCAAGCTTCGATTGCTGGAGGCACTCATCACCAAGCACGATGGCTCAAAAACCGTTTTGAGTTCTTAAAGACAAAACCCTTACAGGGAAGACGATTTTCTTGTCCTTAATGGAATCAGAGGGAATTATTCACTCCTTTCTAAAGCTCTGGATACTTCTTTCTTGCGTTTGTGCCATAGAAACACTCGGCTGCACTTTATCGATCACCGAAGTCCACAAGTTCTCGCAGTGACAGCAAAAGCGAACACGAGGGTTGCCGAGCAACTAATCAAAGTCACTGTCGAGCACGACAGCAAACGTTACAAGACGCACTGACAATATTTTTGAGTAGGTAGTTTTGAGAATTTTACGAAACAGACCCTATTCTGGACAACGAATAACTGCGAACGGTGGAATTATTCCTCGGCAAGGCAGAAATTTAGCGGGGGTGGGGGGGGGAGATATTATTTGACGGTGTCCACGTGAGACACGGTAGCACTTTATTTACGACATTGCGAACTTAAAAAGAAAGTGTTGCGTACAACCGAACAAAAGGCCTGCCTTTTTTATTTCGACCCTGTGTTTTTAACGGTTTCTTCAGTTTTTATCACGTTGAATAGTCAATTACTGTTTAAATACAAAGATTGCCAATTCTTGTTTGATTATTGAAGGGAAATTCAAGACGAATTTATAATTTTTTGGACTCCGGTTCTCCGCGGCCATTCTTTAACCATTTCCGATCCAAGTTAGGGATCGGTGTACCTTTACAACGTCCAGTAGAAACACTGTCATTTAGATTTTTGGTAAGTACTTACTGCAAAAAATCGTTTGTAATATTTTGTAATTTAGGACACGCGTAAAGCGTATCATTCTAAAACAGGTATATTTTGCACGCGTGACGTTCTTGCGGCATCTTAGAAGTCAATGTGTCATTAAGGTCTCACTTGAAAGTAACGTCAATATTTTCAGCGATCCATTGTTTCTTGAAAATATGTTACGTTACAAGGTAGGTGAAGGGAGCCGTCCAGGTTCCTGATCCGAAAAGGATCCGAAGTTCCTCTACAGTAGCCTACTTTTTAATTAGACGTTTGGCTGTTCCCTGCCCTTTTGGTATTATCGATCACTTCACCATTTGAGTTCTTATCTTTTTATTTATTCCGTCACGGGACGTGCGCCGTTTTTGTCGCCCATCCCTAACTGCTGTTCAACCGACTGGCCGGCCAGGTTCATTTCAGATAGTTAAGAGCGAACCCACATTTCTGTGGGTTTAGAGTTACTGTAGGCTAGAACGGGTAAGGATGGCAGATTATGGGGCTATTACATCTGAGATGCCAGCTGATACGGAGGGGGAGGGGGGGGGGGGGTGGTAACATGCGTTGGGGCATTCCCTTTTGCAGTTCCCAGGTAAGGTTTGGACACCAGTTGCTAAGAAGTGGCAACTTTTCCTAGGCAGGTTCTGACTGGGTTACATCCACAGTTACCCAGCAAAGGTTAGAAGATTTAAAACCCTTACGATCTTTCGGCAACTGTTGCAATAAACCCACATCAATTTCGCCCTCACCCAGGATTCCCTCCACACCCACAAACTCCCAGGCGGCTCCCACCAGCACCCTACCCATATCCGCCAAGGGTCTCCCTCCACCCCACTCCCCCAGTAACGCTGAAATCCGAAAGCCCCCTTCTGAGGCCTGACCCTGACACGTTTACCTTATACATACCTTCCCCCTGGCCTGACATCAACCTTACCTGCTTTGTGGCAGGTTGCGCTGTAAAAAGGGGGCCGCGGTTTCTCTCCCTGTGACAGAGCCGCACTTGAGTGAGCGCTTACCTTTCAGCCAATGTGAAGAGTATAAGCAAAATAATGTCAATTACGGAAATCTGAAATAAAGCCCGAAAATGTTGGCAATACTCGACAGGTCAGGCAGCATCTGCGGAGAGAAAGTCAGATCTTGTTTCAGGTCAGTGATATTTTCTAGGAAGGAGCTGTTCTGAACTACTGCTCGTTTCCAGTAACGCATTAGTGCTATATAATTGTTCGATAAGCCTGGAACAGCTGGCTTAGACTGTAACGAAATCGCCCCAGTGTTCACATGTCGCCTGGCCTTTTTTAGCATTTTTCAGATTTCATTCTTTTTGTTTTGAACCCACGCGTCTCGAGCCTTTGTCGATTTGATCACGTCCGCCGAGTTTGTTATCAGAGGACAGGATACCAAGTAGTCGTTTAAAAAAAAGCGCATGAATTATTTTCAAATTTTCACGTGCCTTCTTCTCGAACTCCCTTCTCACAATAATAGTACCGATGAGAAATGCGAGGTGATGCACTTTGGCCGGAATAACGTGGAGGGGAGTTATACGATAAAAGGTAGAACTATCCGGAGTATAGATACGCAGAGAGTCCTGGGGGTGCAAGTAGACAAGTCCCTGAAGGTGTCGGTGCAGGTGCAGAGCGTGATGGGGAAAGCGTATGGTATGTTAGCCTTCATAGGAAGGGGTATAGAATATAAGAGAAGGAGTCTGACGTTGCAGTCGTATAGAACGTCGGTTAGGCCTCAGTTGGAGTACTACGTCCAGTTCTGGTCGCCGTACTACCGGAAGGATGTAGAGATCCTGGAGAGAGTGCAGAGGAGATTTACCAGGATGTTGCCTGGTACGGAAGGGCTGTGTTACGAGGAAAGATCGAACGAACTTGGGCTGTTTTCCCTTGAGAGACATTGGCCGAGGGGGGATCTAATAGAGGTTTATAAGATTACGGAGGGGATAGATAGAGTAAACGGTGGTAAGCTCTTTCCGCTATTAGAAATGGACAGAACGAGGGGTCACGGGCTTAGGGTGAGGGGGGCTAGGTATAAGACAAATATTAGAGGGTAGTTTTTCACGCAAAGGGTAGCGGGGGCGTGGAACGCACTGCTGAGTAAGGTGGCAGAAGCAGGCACGCTAGGGTTGTTTAAGAGTCACTTATACAGCCACATGAGCGGTCTACATATAGGGTGATATAGCAGGCCTTACTAAACATTGTAGGCTTGGGATTCCGTTTTTGCCTCAGGGATGTTACAGTCTTTGCTTGTTTAATAATGAATTTTTTGTCTCCACAGGCATTTAAGTCCACCTTGTTGACCAGCAAGGGGCACGCATGCGGCAGGTTGTAGTGGGCTGCTCTTGGACGTTGCTTCGGGAGTTGCCTATTGCTTCGTGTCGTTAGTGTGCCATCTCGAGGGCAACATGACAGCTCAGAGACTATCTCTGTTGCTGTGCGGACACATGGATTTGGGCCTGCGTCTGCGGGAGTTTGCGCGTTCTCCCTGCGGCTGCATGGGTTTCCTCCAGGTGCTCCGGTTTCCTCCCACATCCCAAAGATGTGCTTTTAGGCTGATCGATTGGGTAACAAATTGTTGTTTTATTGCACCTCCCTGATCCTTGCACATTAGGCGTAGAGTAAAATCAGGAATAGGTCACTGAGACAATGGGATGGCGGCGTGAGCTTGTTGGGCCAAAGGGCCTGTTTCTCGTGCTGTGTTCTTTGTTAACTATTATTTGCGATTGGCGTAATATTACTTGCTGTTATTTACGCACACAGGGTACAGCAACTTCACCCTATTAGCTTCACATAAACGATGTGTTGCTGTCTAGCTCACTGCTGAAACGCATTGCCTGTTGCGAAATAACGGTAGATATAAAATTGTTAGAGACGGTTAAGTCTTGTCCATTTCACTCTAAAAGTACAATTTTAACGATAATTTCTGCTACTCAACCTCATTAGTACTGAAAGACACGGTTGCTTCCCCTGTTCACTGAGGTCTCAGACGACCACTTTGTCTCACCGCCACGTCATCCGCTCACGTTTTCGGCTCGTTGCAAGGTAAACACTTAAACCGGCTGCAATAGTAAATCTAACCGCCGTCAGATTAATTCCCACAGCAAGCTATGGCCCAACACGTTTCTGAAGTTTCCGATACATCCCCATCCTACCACGGTAAAAGATTTACATTTTGTTCACTTTGGATTGATCTATTTAAATGTATTTATTAATTCACGCCTAACTAACTACCTGCGCTATAGTACACCTCACCACGATTTCAATTAATTTCCTTAAATTTATCCCTCGAAGACTCGAAGCCAGCCTTTAAAAAGCGGCTGGCTGTTTGTTTGTTGGCCTTTTTGCCGATGCCAACTCTGTACGCGCATCCTGCAGAAGTTTAAGTTGCCATTGTCCGGCGAAGGCTTTTTGTGTTCTTTTTGAAATGTTTATTTAAAGTGCACGCAGTTTGAGTTTACTTGTTTTGAAATGCTAACGAACGTATTCACTCGTAATTAGCTTGCCAAAGTACGAAGGCTTTTTGTGTTCTTTTTGAAATGTTTATTTAAAGTGCACGCAGTTTGAGTTTACTTGTTTTGAAATGCTAACGAACGTATTCACTCGTAATTAGCTTGCCAAAGTATTTGTAGCAAAACAGGAATCTCCACGTAAATGGAAAGGAACGCTGAATTTCTTTGCTCGGCTCAGAAGTGTGCTATTGGCTACACTCAACCGAAGTGACACAAAAGTGTCCTAGACTGGAAGCATTTGTTCCAAATCATTATTAGTATCAGAGAATTCAACTCAGGTTTTTAATTTGTGCCCCCATATAAAATCCCTGTGCCATATTGTACAACATTCACTGATTAAACGTGGAAGCAATGTTTTAAATAGTGTTAATTTACTGGGTTTTTTTGGTTTGAAATTTGAGCTTTCCAGACAACTTGAGATATTTCTTTTACTTGTTGCGAACCGTTCAGAAACGCTGTTCCCTGTTCCAAACTGTGTACGCACGGGAAAAAAAACCTACGAAATTAGAAGCTACTATTTGGTTAACCCAAATAACGCAGGCACTTTGTATTTCTGTGCAGGAAGCGGTATAAGAAGAATTAGAATGAACATAGCGCGGTATCGGAATGTAATAAATAGGATTGTAACGTATGCATTTTACAGCCGTTTAATTTTTTAGAAGCAGTACGGTTTGATAACACTGTCAAATTACTACAAAATGCTGTGTAGTCGGTCATCCACTGAACTGTAAATCTTTTTCGACAGTACAAATATTTTTCTATTGTATTACATTTATTTTCTTCAAATACAGCGGTTTTAAACGTTTATTATTAACCAGTCAGTTATTACAAGGTGAAGACAACAAACAAGTCGGAAACACCGTATTTCTATTTTGCAAGATAAAGTCACACTGCCTCTGTAACCTTCAGGCTCGTTCCAATTGATAGTTGTTAACGTGGCTTAAATATTTGATTTAGAAGACTACGTAATAAGCTAAAAGTTTTTATTCGCAAGAGTACATTAATATCAAGCGTACTTTATTTTAAAGCAGGAACTTTACGAAGCATCTCACAAATCAACCAGCGGATAAGCATTTGGTGAAAGGTTGCACGTTTTGCGTGCTTTCAAGAGGGAAGAATCGAAATAACCCAAAACGAAAACTATATTAACGTCAGTAGTGCGAATAGCGTAGGTCGTCGAGTTAACGTCCAGCGCTAATGTTACAAGTCTTGCAGCTGGGATCTTTTTTGGCATTCGCTGTGGATAAACTCATGAGCTGATGGCCACTGATCTCAGCCACAGTACCGAGAGATAGATCCACCGGGTCAGTGTAGATGATTTCTAGGATAGCATCTTGGGCGTGACGGTAAACAAACCTACCGTCCTCCTCCGCGCACGTCAGGAATTTGTTGTCGGCGATATTTAGCTGAGGAAGTCGCTGCTTGCAGAATTCATCGCCCTCAGATCCGGCGGGTGCTATGATGAGAATGACGTAGTGGTAAGCCGTGTACATGCAGTAGAAGTCGCCGAAATACAGGTTAGTATTGGGATGGAAGAGTTCGGTGGCGGGAATCTGACAGCGGTACCTCCCGTAAGGCGAATCATGCGGGGGTGCGCCAGTGTTGAATTCGGTATTGCAGCTGAAGAAGATGCCGTTCAGTTTTCCGCTGATGGGAGAACCGTGACTTCCACTGTTGTCTTTAACGG